>MCFG01000072.1:82500-100000 GCA_002104895.1 Anaeromyces robustus | reverse complement strand
CTCTTATTTATTATTAAGATTATTTCTTATTTCTTTTGCAATTCTCTAAAAATTTAATTAATATATAATTTGTGGTACTATAAATTTTGATCAATTGTTATATATTTTTATTAAAATAAACTTTATTTATATATATTATAGACTATTAAATCATAATATTTTTTTGTGTAATTTATTAATTATTTGAATTGATTTATCCACCAAAAAAAATTTTATTATTTTGTTGAAGTATTTAAACACTTAAAAATAGTACAGAATATGGTGAAACTATATTAATAAAACAAAATAACAATAATATATAATTCATCTATAAATATATAAAAAAGCATTAATTAATAATAATTACATTAATATCAATTTTCATTAATATTTACATAAATACCATATATATATTATGTAACTATATAAAATCATAAAAAAAAAATAAATAAATAAAAATTAAAAAAATATAATAAAAAATAAACTAGTATAAATAAAATTAAATTATAAATATAAATTATATATTAATACTTTATATATTAAAATTTAAAAAAATTTTATCATGGTAAGTTTATAAAACTTATAAAACTTATAATTGTTTAAAATTTTAAAATATAATAGTATTATTATTTCAAATTACTTTAATATAAAAATATAAATATATAATTATTGGAAATTTTTATTGAATAAGATCAAGTATATCATACATAGTTAAAAATGAAAATTTCATATGAAGACAATAATAATGATTTAATTTCTGAAAATAATAGAAATATTAACATTTATAAATTAAATATAATCACAACTTTTTTACTTTTATCGTTAGTAATATCTAAATTTTAATCATGAATTATTTAAAAATCATCAATTTGAAATATTAAGTCAATATTTGTTTCATTTTCCCATTTTAGTTCTAACATGATTTTTTACTTTAGCTTCATTTCTGTCAGCTTTATAAATACTAACAGAAAAATAAAAAACTATATTCTTTTTAATAAAATATACATATCGATATTAATCTATATTGTAGCCGTATATAAATTAATAATGATAATATAAAAGTTTTTTTTATTATATATAATCATAATTATCTACTATTATTATTATTACTATTATTATTATTATTATTATTATTATTATTATTAATTATTATTATTCATTATTATTATTATTATTATTATTATTCATTATTCATTATTCATTATTCATTATTCATTATTCGTTATTCATTATTCATTATTCATTATTCATTATTCATTATTATAATTATTATTATTATTATTTGCTATTATTATTATTATTTGTTATTATTTTTGAAATATATAATATTAATAAAAAAACATATAAATTTAAATTTTCTTAATATAACTAAAAAAACGGCCAATAAAAAAAAAGATTTAAATTGAAAAATAGAATTTTTGGAGTGATGGTAAACAGCCAATAAAATCTTTATTTTTTTAATTAATATTTAAAAATTAAAAAATTACAATAACTAATATTACATATAAACCATGTTAATTCATAAGCTTTATTTTAGTACTTTGTTTATAATAAAAATATATTCTATATAATAAATATCTATTACTTCATAACATTATATGAAGATATATATTTTTTCTAAATATATATAATAGTATTATATTCTTATAAATAATTTTATTTTTAACAAATGCATGATATTTACAAATATCTTAATAAAAATATAGTTAAATTATTAATAAAACCAATATATTTTATAAAAGATATTATATTTTTATATTTTTATATGATTATATTTATTATTTTAATGTGTAAATAGGATATAGATATTAAATATATGATAAAATATTTTTTATACATTTTTCCTCTTAGTATGAATATTAAAAAAATTTTATTATACTTTAATTATTAATAGAAATTTATATACTAAAAAATTTCATATTAAATACGTAAATAGTATAATCATACATTAAATAAAATGTAAATATATGATTGAAGCAAATAATCAAAAAAATATAATATACAAAAATTTTATAAAAAAAATAATTACTTATAAATTATATATTTTTTTATATTTTTTAATATCATTAATAATATAATAAAATAAAATAAAAAATGGAAATTAATAAGCATAATTTTGAGCTTTTATTACCTACGATAAAAGAAGCAATTGATGAATCACAATTTGTATCTGTTGATTTTGAATTTACTGGTATTTATTATATAACAACAAACAATAACTTTTCTTTTTCTTTTCAACGAAATAATAATATTACCACTTTTACTTATAAAAAATCATGGATATAATTTATTATTTTAAAAATATCAAAATATAATAAAATAACAAAATAATTAATAGAAAAATAGCAATTTCATTTAATTATATTTAAAGCAATTTACATAATTATTTAATATATTAGGTTAAACTAAATATTTTGTATATAAAGAATTTATATCAGATAGCTGAAATTTATTAAATATATAATTGTTCAAATTAACCAAAAAAAAATGAATTATTTGAAAGAGGAAACATTTAAAATTATAATATTTTATAATATAATAAAAATTATTTAATATATTATAATTTTAAATAAAAATGCAAATAATTTTAATAATTAATATTTTATATTAGTTTAAATTATTGCTTCTTATTTATAATTTGTATTTATATAAAATTATTAATATCTTTTTTTTTATTAAATATAAAATATATTTAATAATTATAATTTAATACTAAACATAAAGGTTTAAAAAAATCTAATGATCAAGGAAACTTTTATTATGATACTCTTCAAAACCGTTATGAAAAAGCAAGAAATTCTGCAAAATCTTTTGTAGTACCTCAATGTGGTATTTGTACATTTTTCTGGGATGAAGAAACCAAAAAATACAAAGCTAAAGCTTTTAATTTTTACTGTTTTCCAGCAACAGGTTCACGAGAATTAAATATATCTCCATGTTTCCTTTGTGAAGGAAAAAGTTTAGAATTTTTAATTCAAAATGGTTTTAATTTTAATGAATGGATTGAAAAAGGTAACATAATTATTACGAATAACATAAATGAAATTTTAAATTTATTAATTTTTATTTAAAAAATAATTATTATTCTATAATAAAAGGAATTCCATTTTTAAGATCAAAAGAAGAAACTGAAGTTAGAGAAAGATTAAGTAAACTTTTTGATAATGAAATTAGAATTGATGAAAGAAATAAAGAATTTTATATGCAATTTAAGTATGATAAAAAACATGATATATATATATATATTCCTATTTCAGAAATTTATTTATTAATATAAAATAAATTATTATAATATCTAATATTAATAATATTAATAATAATAATAATAATATTAATAATAATAATAATAATAATAATAATAATAATAATAATAATAATATACATTTAATTTTAGGGCTCAATTAGACGACTTCTTGCAAAATTCACCAGAAAAATCAATTATTGTTAATGCTCCAAATAGATATTTAAAAAAGATAATTCACCAACAAGTTAGAAAATTGTAATTATTTATTAATATAAATCAAAAATTTATTTTAATTTATTAATGTTATTAATAAATATATTTTTTATATAATAATTTAGAACAAATGGTTTTGTATCTACTGAATCAATATCTTCAGATGAAATTAAATTAACAAAGTTAACAGAAGAAGAAAAATTTGCTTATAGAACTAAGGAAGAAAAACTTGATGTAAAAATACTTTATTTATTATATTTATATATTATATTAATTAAAAATTATATAATAATATTATGTTTTAAATAAAAACGAAAAAAATAAAATAATTATTATAGGATGAAATTAATGAATTAATTGGTTTCCGTAAAGTAATTGATTATTTAATTTTAACAAAAAAACCAATTGTTGGACATAATATGCTTCTTGATATTTGCCATATGATACAAGGTTTTCATTCAGATTTACCACATAATTTCACTAATTTCCAAAAAAAGATATCAAATCTTTTCCCAACGTAAGATAATAATAATAATATTATAATTAACATATATATACAAATTTGAATAATTAGTAAAGGTTTTTTAATTAATATATAAAATTCTCTTTTTTATTTTTATTTTTATTTTAATTATCAATATATATTCTTTATAATAATAAAATAGTATTTTTGATACTAAATATATAATTGAAAGTACCAATAAATTAAGAGTAAATATTTCTTGTATTAATTTATAATAATTACTTATATATATATATATATATATATTTACTTATTATCTATCTATTTATTTATTTATTTATTTTTATTTATCCATTTATTCATTTATTTTTATTTATTTATTTATTTATTTAAAGGAAATGTTCGTTTCATCAACATTAATTGATGCTAAAAGAGTAGCAGATAATACTATTAAACAATGCCCAGAAATTGGTATAATAATCATATAATTATGACTATACTTAAAAAAAAAAATTTTTTAAATAATATAAAGTACATTGTCATTTATTATCGTATAATCATTTATTCTATTCATATTAAATATATATATATATATATACTTATTATATATGCTATAATTAGATTTAATGGTTATACCAGATGATGAAGATATTACTTCTAAAAATTATGAAAATTTAGAATTATGCCATGAAGCTGGTTTTGATGCTTATATTACTGGTGTATTATTTATTAAATTAAGTTCATTTTTAGGTATATACAATTAAATATATTTATACTTGTATTATCATATTATGTTATATTTATTAATACATACTCTTTATATTAATTGCTTTTAAACTATATATAGAAAATATTATTACAAATGATACTGTAAAAGAACCATTACCATATGAACCAAACAAATTATGTATTGGTTCAAATCAATTATATAAAAAATATATTAATAGAATCTTTATTATGCAATCTGATATGACTTATATTTCAACAACAAAAGGAAATGATGGTATGTCTATTCAATATAGTTTTTTATTTATTTGAATATATATTTAAATTCAAATAATAATAAATCTATAATTATAAAAAAAAAAAAATAATTATTAATACTAAAATTATAAATTATAAAATATATATATAATAAAAATAATATTCTATATCTAACAATAAAAGACGTTATTGACAGAAGTAACGTATTTTATGCATATAATTATCCTCCATCATGGAAAGTTCCAGATTTAATTAAAACTTTTGAACAAGGTATATATAATGGTGTTTATGTTTGTATTGATCAAAATTCAAAAGGCTGCTTCATTAAAGTACTTGATAGAAAAATGGTAAAAACATTTAAATATAAATGGATGAATGAAGATATTTTAGTTGTTCCATACAGTGAATATGAAAGAACTCTTGAAGGTTTATATTATATAATTATTATTATTATTATTATTAGTAGTAGTAGTAGTAGTAGTAGTAGTATTAAATTATAATTTTGACATTATTTTATATATATCTTAATATCTTATTTAAATATTTCATATATATATATATATGTAAATAGAACATCCAGAATTAAAACTAAATAAAAAATCTGAAAAAAAAAGAAAACGCGAAAATACAGTAGATAATGAATATGAAAGTGTTAAAAAAAGAAAATTTGATGACATCGAAGAAAACGTCTCAAAAAAAACAAAAACAGATAAAATAAATGTAAAAAATAATGACGACGAAGAAAAAAAAAATAAAGGGAAAGAAAAAGCAGCAGCAGAAGAAGAAGAAAATGAAAATGAAAAAGAAAGAAACGAAGAACAAAATGAAAATGAAAAAGAAAAAGAAACAATAAAAAGTAAAAAAGAAAAAAAAGAAAATGAAGGTGAAGAAGAGGAAAAGAATGAAGAAAGTGAAAATGAAAAAGAATTAGAAGAGGGCGAAATATCAGACAAAGAAGTAGGCTCACCTTATATTGAAAGTGAAGAAGATTCTCAAAATACAGAAGAATCATCGTCAGATGTTGAAGAAGATGATAATACTAACATAAATAATAATAGAATATTTAAATTTAATACTAAACAAAAAAGATTAATGTTAAATAACGCTAATTACAGACATAATAGAAATAGAGTAAATGTGTACAGAAATAGTCAAACTAATTCAATTACTCATAAAAAAAGAATGGAAGCCCCAAAACAAAATTGTATTATTTGTTAAAATTAACTTGATATTAAAAAAATTAATAGATAAAATATCATAACTTTTTTTATATATATATTATTTTTTTATTTTTCATTTTTTATAATTTATTTTTTTTTTTTTTTTTATTTTATATAATTTATTTTTTTATTTTTTATAATTTAATTTTTAATTTTTATTTTTTTGTTCTTTTTTTTTTTTTTTTTTATCAATTCCATATTTAAATAAGTTTTTAATCTTTTTTTATTTTATATTTTTTTTTAACATTGTCTATTATGATAATATAAAAATAATAATAATTAATAAAGCTTCTATCATTTCAAATATATAAATTAAAAAAAAAAAATTAAAATAATTTTTGTTGTAATATAACTTATTATAATTTAAAATAATGAATTAATAAATTAAAATATTTATATATATTAAATATTAAATAATAATTTTATTTTATTTTATTTTATTTTATTTTTTTATTTTTAAATATTATTATTTTTTTTATTATAATTTTATTTTTATTATATATATTGTAGTCTTGTTAATAATAAATTTTAATAATTCTAATCATTTATAATAATTGTTTTATAAAAATTATTTTATTATTTTATCAATAATAATTATTGATGAAAAACATAAATTTAAAATTATAAAAAAAAAAAACTATAATTTAATAATAAATATAAATTTATAATATAAAAAAAAAAATTTTTTTTTTATTTGCTTCATTATTATTTAAAAAAATTCAATAAATACTTTTATTTTATAATAGAAAGAAAATGAAAATGAAAATGAATAAATATATATTAAATAATTGATAATTTTGTGATATATTAAATAAAATATATAAATAAAAAAAGAATCTATAATTTTAATGATGTTTGTCTATTTTCATTGCTTGTTGCCTTTCCTCCTGTAGTTGATATAACTTTAGCACCATTACCTTTCTTTTTCTTTCCTCCTGGTAAATTCAATGAATTATTTGAAATAATAGTAACATTCTTATTACCAGTTAAAGTTTCAAGTGCTTGTTTCTTATTAGCATGCTTTTGACTTATACTATTAGGTAAAATCTTAGCACGAAGTTTTTGTTCCTTTTCTTTTTGTTTTCTTTCAATCTTCTTAATCTTTCTTCTTCTTGATCTTTGTCTCTTCTTTTCACTACTATCAATTTCAGTTTCACCTTTAACATCTGTTTTTGGTTTTTCATAAGTTTCTTCTGGAGCTAAGAGGGTATTTTCTGATTCATGTATTGGAAGAACTTCTTCCATTTGAATAGTTGGAACATTACTAACAACAGTCATTTCCATCTTTGCAGGTTTTGGAGCATAATGCCAGTTACTTAAAGCATCTAAGTTTTGACATAATTTCTTAAAAAGTTCATCAATTTCTTGATGACGTTTTTCTAATTCTAATTCTTTTTCACTTTGATGTTCACCAGCTGTTTGTCTAAGATATTCATTTTCATATACTTCTGACAATGATTGTTTCTTTTGTTCTTCAAATAATTCAAATTGTTTATTTGGATCATATTTTGGTTTTAAAGTATTAATATCAATTTTTCTCTCTACATCATCGAATAAATTGTCTAAAATTCTTTGACGAATAATATCTTCTAATGTTTGAGTAACTTCTTCAGTAATTACAGGTACTGGTTTAGATGCATGTTCGACTTCTAAATCTTCTTCTAATAAACTATTAAGTGGTCTTGCCTTTGATGAAACTTCACCCTTTAAAGCCCAATGTTTATCAGCTATTGCTTCTTCTTCTAATTTTTCTATAGTTTCTTGCATTCTCTTTTGGCTTTTTTCAAAAGTAGATAAATTTTCACCCTCGGTTTCTTCTTCATTATCTTCACTAAATAAATTACTAATTTTTGTTGTTAAGTTTTGACCTTCTTCTTCTTCTTCTTCTTCTTCTTCTTCTTCTCCTTCTTCATAGTCATCTTCATTTACTAAAGTATCATCACCATCATTTTCTTCATTTTCATATAAATTGGGAAATCCATCTTCATCATCATGAATTTCATTTTCTTCATCATTTTCTTCATCATCATTATCTCCTTCTTCATCTTCTATATTTTCATCATTTTCATTATTATTTTGGTCATGATTATTTTTATTATTTTTATCTTTTTCATATTCTTCTGGTGGTGCAAAGAAATCTTCATATCTAATATCCATATCTTCATCTTCATCTGAAAAGTCTTTATAAAAAAATATTCAATAAAATTTTGATATATGATAAAAAAGCATATAATATATATATATATATTAATTATAAAATACAAAAAATATAATAAATAAAATATAAAAAAAATAAAATAAAATAAAATAAAATAAAATAAAATAAAATAAAAAATAAAAAATAAAAACATAAATGATATATAATAAATATTATAATATTAAATAAAAAATATAATGCAACAATAAGATATAAAATAAAAATAATTTAATTACAATAAATAATAATAATAATAATAATAAGAATAAGAATAAGAATAAGAATAAGAATAAGAATAAGAATAAGAATAAGAATAAGAATAAGAATAAGAATAAGAATAAGAATAAGAATAAGAATAAGAATAAGAATAAGAATAAGAATAAGAATAAGAATAATAATGAAAATAAAAAATAAAAAATAAAAAATAAAAAATAAAAAATAAAAATAAAAATAAAAATAAATCTATATTAAATTATTTTATAAAATATAATAATATTTTACCTTGATCAAAATTCATATATTCATAATCTTCATCTGCCATTCCTTCTTCATTTTCATCATCTTCTTCTTCATTTTCTTCTTTATTAAATCTTCTACTACGTAAAATATCTTTTCTTTCAAATTCTTCAGCAAATGCTTCCATTTCTCTTAATGAGAAAAATTGGTCATCAACAACAGTTTTCTTATACTTTTTATTTGAGTTTGATAAATCACTTTTATTATTAATATTTTCATCTTCACTGACATTTTCATCATCTACTATATCTTCAATATCTTCATTCAGTGTTTCCTTTTCTTCAATTTCTTCTTTATTATCATCAAGATTTTCATCTTCATATTCCATCTCTTCATCATGAATTTCATTATCTTCAAATTCTTCATTATCATTTATTTCATTCTCATCTTCTTCTTCCTCTGACATTTGCAAATCATTTTCTATTATATCATTTGAAATTTCATTGAATTGTTCAATTAAAGGAACATTTTGAAGTTGAATTTCTTCCCAAATTTGTTCATTATCAAATCCTTCAATATATAATTCTTCTAGTGGACATGAAGAATTATTTTCATATTTAATTCCTGAATATATTTAATGTTTTATGATTTTTATTATTAAATTGTAATATTTTTGTTTAATAATAAAATGAAATTTCATTAATTTAGATTTATACGTATATAGAAAATTTAATAAAATTTGTATATGTATGATATAATAAAAAAAAATTAATAAGTATACAAAATAAATTAATAAAAATTAAAAAAAAAATATTATAATAATAATTCATTTAAAAATAGGTTTAATATTATATAATTAATCAATTAAAACCATTATTAATAATTAATGTAATTTTATACCAAAATCAAATAGATTTTTCGTAATTCCTAATATTTTTTTTTCTAAGTTTTCATCTGGTACAATAAATTTTTCTGGTTTATTTAATATTTGATTAACAAATTCATCATTAACTGGTATTTCCAATAGATTTTCGGTCATTATTAAGTTATTAAAATATTAATTATTAAATAGTAATTGACTAATAAATAATATATGAATATATATAATATAATTAATAATTAATAATTTTTCACACTCTTAATATTATTTTAGTTTAGAGTTATTATCATATCAATAATCTTATATATGTAAAATTTACAATTATAAATATATATATGTTATAATTACCATAAAATACAAAAAGTATTATATAAATAATTTAATATTCGTTATTTAATAATTTTATTATACAAAATATTATAATTTAAAAAAAAAAAAAAATATTTATAAGATTTAAAAAAAAATACTAATTTTAACCAATCATATTTAAAAAAAATCAATAAAATAATATAATAAAATATATTTTAAAAAATAAAATGAATAAATATATATAAATTTATAAATTTATAAAATAATATAACAAACAAATTAAAATAAAAAAAAAATTGAACTCAATATTAAATGTAATAAAATTAAATAAAATAAAACAAAAAACAAAACAAAACAAAACAAGCAAAAAAAAAAAAAAAAAAAAAAAAAAAAAAAAAAAAAAAAAAAAAAAAAAGAATTCTATATTATAAAGTAAAAAGAAAAAAACTCATAAATAATATTTTTAATTTTAGATATTAATATTTTTTTTTAATTTTTTTTTTATTTATTTTTATTATAATTTATTATTTGGGTTTATTATATATATATTTTTTTTTTTGATTTGATTTGATTTTTATTTGATTTGATTTGATTTTTGTTTAAAATGTAAAACTTTTTATAAAAAAATATTATATATTTATATATATATAAATAATAAATAAATTTATATTATATAATAAAATTTAATATTAAATAAAAAAATTCATTATTTTTCTTTCCATTTATATAATAAGTTTTTGATTATATATTAAATTTAATTCTTGTTTCTGTTTGACCATTCGACATGTAAAATTAAACTATCATAACCATAACCATTAAGAGTGTTAAGAGCTCTTTCAGCATCTTCTCTACGAACGAAGTTAACAAAAGCATAACCTTTATCACGTTTTAAGAAGACACGGTTAGTTGGACCGAATCTATGGATTAATTCGTTTAAGTCACGATCAGTAGTATCTTCAGAAATGTTAGTAATACGAATAGTGTTTTCATCATCATATTGTGGTTTATCACCTTCACCTCTTCCACTTCCCATACGATTACGAAGGCTTGGTGGGATATATTTACCTGGTTTAGAATCATCATTGGATAATGATGAAGCCACTAAATAAATTAAAAATAACATAAAAAAAAATAAAATATTAAATAAGTATTTAAAAAAAAATTATACTTATGTATAAATATATATAATATTATTTGAAATTACTTGATTCTCTAGATTCAGATAATTTAGTACGTTCAGATAACATACTGTTTTTGAATGGACATTTAATAGTCCAGTGTTCTCCTTTACAATAACGACAAACAATGTTAGATGGAGTAACCTTTTCTTTTGGTTCTTCAACCTTAATACCTTCCTATTAATTAATTTTAAAGAAAAAAAAAGTTATTATTTACTTACAATAACTATTATATTCTACATGACAAAAAAAAAAAACTACCTTATTATTAGAAGATAATTTAAGGAAAATTTCTTCACTAATATTAGTAGTATCTTCTTGTGGACCTGAAGGATCGTTTTTAGATTTACCGAATTTCTTTAATTTCTTTCTTTCAGCAACAACATGATTAACAGCTTCCTTAACTAACTTCTTCTTAATTTTACGAGTAACCTAAAAAAATCATTTATAATTTTTAATTTATTATTTTTCAATTTATAATTTTATAATTTTTATTTTATAATTTTATTCTATAATTTTTATTCTATAATTGATACTATATTATAATTTATAATTTATAATTTATAATTTATAATTTATAATTTAAATTTATTAATATAAATAATATAAATATCCTTTTCAATAAAATGTTTAATATTTTTATATTATAAAATTGTTTTCTAATAAAAAATAATTCAATATCTTATTTTTGATTGTTTCTTTTATTTTATTTTAATTTATTTTATTTATATTATTTCATCAATTATTTTTATTGTCATGTTTTTTCCTTTTTTTTTGTTGTTGTTGATATATTATATTTTCAAAAAAAAATAATAACTTATCTATATATATTTTATTTATAAGTTATTTTAAAATTTAATGAATTTTATTTATTGAATTATTTTTATTATAAATTAATAATATAAAATATGTTTATTTCATTTGACTTTATTTCTATTTTATCAAATAATAGAATTATTATTTATTTATTTTTCATTTGACTTTTATTTTTAATTTCATCAATTTAATAGAATTATGTATTTATTTATTGTAAAATTGATAATATATTATTATAAAATACAATTATTGTAATTCGTGAAAAATTAAATTGAAATCATACTTTGACTTTCTTTCCATCATCTCTAACTCTTTCTTCAACTACAGTGAAAATTCCATCTTCATCTTTTTCAGTGACATCTTTTAAAAAAATTTATTTAGATGTATTGTTTATATAATGAAAATATAAATATTGATATATTGGTATACAAAAATAAATATTTTAATAAATAATTAATAATTATTAATTAAAATATTGTTAATATATAATTATAAACTTAATCTTATTATAATTTAATTAATTTTAAGTTTTTACCTTGTTCGAAATCATCGACATCATCACCCCAACTTGGTTTAGCAAATTCCTTACTAAATTTTAATTAAGCAAAAATGAAAATTATATATTATATTAATAAATTTTAATTTCAATTAATAATTGTTATCATTTATTATTAAAGTATGTTTGTTTGTTTTATTATATTATATTTTTAATGTCAATATTATGAATTCAAATTTATAATAAATCTCCAATTATATTTTAAATCTAAAAAAGAAAAAAAAATAAAATAAAAATAATAATAAAATTTTGATTTCCTTTATAATTATAAAATAAATAAGATTTAAAATATATTATATCTTAAAATATTCATTAATTAATAATGTTGATTATTTTTATCCATATAATTATTATCATAATATCATCATAACATACTCAGTTGCTGGCATTTTTATATTATAATATAAATTTTTTTATTATTTTATTGCAAAAGAGAAAAAAAAAATTCTTTTTTTTATATATATATATATTAATAATTTTTTTCACTCATACATTAATATAATACGTTTATGTAGTAAAATGTAACATAAATTTAAAAATATTTTATTATATAATAATAGAATAACATAAAAAAAAATTTATATATTACATTAGATATTATTATTATAATTATTATTATAAAAAATTTAAAATTCTAGTTTATATTGATCAAAACTATTTTTTTACTAAAATAATATTACATTTCATTAATGTATGTAGTTAACATATAATTTATTAATATTATTAATTTGATTGGCTAAATTTTGATTAATAATATATATATGGGGCTTTGATCTAACCAATAATATGTATAAAAGATTTATTTCAAAAAAAAAAAAAAAATAAAAAAATATTAATATGAAATTTTTTTTATACACAATAATTATAGAAGAATTTTTGGTTAATTTGTATTGACCATTCAAAACTTTTAATTATATTAACATAATAGTTTTACTTATTTTTATTGAATATCTTTATAATATATTAAATATAATGAATAAATATGATATATTTTTTTAATTATCTTTATAATATTTATGTTTTTTTTTTTTTTTTTTATTAATTATCTTTATAATATAAAATATATTTAATATTGTACATTTAATTTCATATCAAATTATAATAATATATAATTCTTTAATACATTATGATTTTACATGTTAAATACTGTTTTTTTAATATTAAATAATATTTTTAAATCATTTCTTTCTTATCTTTACGCAATTATTAAATAAAAGTTTATATATAATAAAAATTAGTATAATTTTTATAATTAATTATTGTATATTCCTTATATTTTTTGAAATAACCTTTTTTAACAAACCATAACCTATTGTATAATTTTTAATAATTTATTATTAATTTATATATATATCAATTTAATTAACAAAAATATTCTAATTTATTATATTTTTTTTTAAAAAATTTTTTTTGTAAAAATGTAAAAATGTGCAACATAAAAATTTAAAATAAAGTTAACTAATTATAAATTTTAAATTTAACATATTTTAAAATAATTTAATATGTATTTTTTTTCAATTTTATGAGTATTAATGCTGTGTTGTATGACCTTTATTTTTATATTTCATTTTATTTAATTTAATCTTATTTTATTTTATTTATTTTGATAAATTGCCTTTAAAAAAAAATAATAATTATATAAATAAATATAATATATATTTTGTTATTGTTAATGTATTTTTTTTTACTACTTTTTTTTAAAAAATAAAACTTTAAAATTTATATAATATAAATATATATATATTTATTCATATATTAAAATATAATGTAATAAATTTATAATATAAATGAAAATATTAAAAATATAATTTTTTTTTGAAAATAATAGTATTAATATAATAAATGTTGCACCTTTTTTAAATTTTTTTATGTTATCTAAATGTAAAGTTAAAACAAATTTAAAGAGTATAAATATTCAACGAAGATATTTAATATATATTTATTATTAATTGGAAGATTTATTTAATATTAATATAAACATAAATTTAAATATTATTCAAATTTTATAGTAATACACGAATTTTAATCAATTTTTTTTTTTTAAAAAATATACAACTTTTAATTAAATTTTAAAGTAATACACAAATTGTAATGATTTTTTTTTTTTTTTTTTTTTTTGAGAAAAAATGATTATTAAATTTTACCAATAAAATAGTATTAGAAAATATTAAACAGTATAAAGAACAAAAAACAAAAACAAAAACAAAAACAAAAACAAAAACAAAACAAATATAAATAATCTAAGAAATTATTTAAAGAATTAATAAAGAAACAGCTTAATTTTTTATATAATTATATTTTCATTTTTTTATTATTATTTATATTTAAAGATAAATAATTTAATAATTTATAAACATGTCCGGGTTCCAAGATTTTGTTGGATCTAATTCAGCTTGTTCTGGAATTAATCCAACTATGCAATTAGTAAATCAATTAGATAAGGATGGTTCTCTTCGAAAAGTAAGTATAATAATATTATTATTAATGTATTTTTTTATTTTAATATATATTAAATATTCTTTCTTTTGAAATTTAATTAAAAGGGAAAATTTCCTGAACAAGGAATGGTATGTAAAAATAATTATAAATTTATAAGTTAATTAGTTTAAAATATTAATTTTTATTTTATTAATATGTATTTTATTTTTATTTTTTATTTTATTTTTTATTTTTGATTTATATAGAATTTTTTACCACCAACTCAAGCACCTGTTGTTAATTCAGAACATAAAGTAATGTATATGAAATATTATATATAATATATAATATATAATAACATATGCTATATATATATGTAAATAAAAATATAATAAAATATTAAAATTAAATTATAGAAATTTCATGACTTTGAATTTTTATTTTAATTCACTAAAGATTTATTATTATTAAAAATGATAATATATATATATATATATATATATATATACAATTTATACAAATTTGATTTATCATTATTTATAATAATTTTTAACACAATTTTTATTTATATATAAATTGTATAATATTTAGACTTTAGATAATTTTTTTAACAATGGGAATACTATGCCAGAAGTACATGATTCTTTTCAATTTCAAAATTTTTATAATGAACTTAATAATATTATGGCACCAGTTCCTGTACCAACAGTACCGAATTTGATGGTTAATAATTCAAAACCTCCAGTTGCTGAAGCTAATAAAGCCAACATCAGTAAAATGGATAACCGGGCTAATGATTTTATGAATGATACTAATAATATTAACTTTATAAATGAATTTAATCAGATTCAACCTCCACAACCTCAATTACAACCATTTAATAATTTAAATTCTCCTTGTTCGTATTAAAATTTTAATATATTTTTATTATAAGATTTTTTTATTGTATTAATTATTCATTAAAATTTCATAATTATTCTATAACTATATGAAAATATATTTATTTTTATATTGGTTTTAATAATAGTATTGTATCAAAATCCAATGCATCAATTTCAATTTCAAACGCCATATGCTACAATAATGAATAATAATTTAAATTCATCTTTTGCGAATGCTAAAAAGCAAGCCAATATTGATAAACAGGAATTAGATAAAGCTTTTGAGAAAGCTAAATGTAATAAGAGTTATTTTATTAAATTTGATTAATTATATTTATAATAATATATATATATATATATATTTTTTTTTAATATATATTAATACTTTTTTATATTATAATTATTTTTCTATTAAATTGCATCATATTAAATTTAATTAAATTAAATTAAATTATATTATATTATATTAATATTATATTATATTATATTATATTATATTATATCATATCATTATTATGTTGTTTTATATAATTAGTAATGAGTGCAGAAACTGAAGCAGATTCTTTAGAAAAAATTCAAGAGGAAGCCGAAAAATGGGTTGATGAATTTTCAAAACAACAAGAATTTACTGAAGAAGATGACGAAGATTTAGCTGAAGCGGCACGATTAGTCTTAGATTCAGTTCAATATTCAAGCAATCCAAAATTTAGAGATTCAAAATTCATGGACTTTATGAAACAAATACGAGATCATGAAGTAACTATCAAAGAAAATAAAGTTGTCTCAAAAGACGATAATAAATTAAAAGAAACAAAACAAGAAATATCTACTGAAATAAAAGAAAATGAACCATCTTTGAATCCATTGGATGAAATACCAACATTTAGTACTCCGGTGCAACCTTCACAAAATACGTTTCATTCATTTGGAATGTCAAATGTTAAAGAAGAAATGCTTAATATTAATCAAGTAAATGATAATACCCAAAGTAGCATGGAACAAAACAATGTTGTGATTAATGAACATAAAGAACAAGAAATGAATGAAATACAAAATAATGAATTAAATATAGATCCAGTAGAATTGACTGAAAAATTAAATGCTATGCATAAAGAAAAAATGGAAGAATTGCATGAAATGAATATAAATACAAAAGAAGAGGAAATGGAAAAGCATATTCAAGAACAGTCACAAAAAGAAGCACAAGAAGAGAAAAATGCTCAGTATGAACAACAACAACAACATTCATCAAATATTAATTATAGTTCAGAAAATACATATAATCGACCACCAATGGTTTATGATCAATCAAGATTTGGCGATCCAAATCAAGTTATAGAAGAGGAGGAGAGTGAAGAAGAAAGTTTTGAAATGCATTCACCAGAAAATGTATGGGAGGAAAATTATACTGGCTATGAAGAGGCTGAATGGGCAAATTATTTTATGGGTGATGGTGAAGCAGAAGAACCAGTTATGTGGGGCGATAGTTATCAACAGTATGTTGCTGAAGAAATAAGAAAAGAAAAGGAAGCCGAGTTAGCTAAAGCTAAGAATGAAGAAAATACTTCAAAAAGTAAAGGAAAACAAAAAGAAGACGCTCCTCAATGTTTAAATAATAGTACTTATGATAATGCATCAATTAATTTAGCAGAATCAAGTTATTTCCAACAACAAAGTTTAAATAACAATATACCCGTTGCAGAATT
>MCFG01000072.1:2500-75000 GCA_002104895.1 Anaeromyces robustus | reverse complement strand
AACTATCTAAATTAATTCTATGTTTTTCAAGCATATCTTGAAGACGACCTGGAGTTGCTACAACAATATGAACACCTCTATTATTAATAAAGATATTGTTATTCATTATATTATGTATTATTATTAAATATTATTATTATTGTTTAATTATATATATTTATTTTTTTATTTTATTTATTACCTTCTTAAAGTATAAGATTGTTCTGCCATAGATATACCTCCCATACATAATAAGGCTCTTATTTCCGGATATTCACCATCCTTTGCTAAACATTCTGCATATCCTACAATTACTTCGTAAATTTGTCTTGCTAATTCTCTCTATTATCATTAATTAATTAATTAATTAATATTTAAATTCAAATGAAATGATTTTTATATATACTTACTGATGGAACTACAATCATTCCAACTGGTCCTTCACCTTGAATGAAAGGTAATTTTTTTTCCATTTCTAATGCTAGCATTACTAAAGGTAAAGTAAAAGCTAATGTTTTGCCAGAACCTGTAAAAGCAATACCAATCATATCACGTCCTGATAAAGCAACAGGTAAACCTTGAACTTGAATTGGTGTTGGCTTTTTAATTCCTTTATCTTTTAAGTAATTTAATAATTGCTTGGGAAATCTCATATCCTTTAATTATTGAATTATTTTATTTAATTTCACATTATTATAAAACATTTTATTTTTATTAATTAAATTAATATATTATTACCTTAAAAGATTTAATAGGTGGCGGTACATCATCTCCTTCTACTATAATATGCCAATTCTTTCTAATTTCATTTATTTTTTCTTGTGACATTTTCCTGATTTTTGAAGGAGGAGTCCAACTAATAATATAATATTTATTATTATTATTAAACATTATTAAATAATAAATATGTATTTAATTTATCATTTATTTATCAACTTAATTATTACCTCGTTTTCATTGGTTCTGTATAAACAATACCTTGAGCTAATTCTAAAGCAGAAGCTAATTGATTTTTTGTTTGTGAATGTGCCTTTAAAATTTCAGCTTCTTCTTCTAACGTTTTTTCAATTTCAGTTTTTGGCTTTTCTTTTTCTTTAAATATATAATAAAATATATAGAATTATTTTTTTAGTATATTAAAATAATGTTATAATAAAAATATATTAAAATTCATTAATAGTAACCTTCTTTTTTCTTATATTCTAAGGTCTGATCTATTAAACTAACATTTGCTTTTGGTCCAACTAATGGTTGATCTTTTTTTTCTTCTTCAATCTCTTCTTCAACAGGCTTTTTCATATATACATTTTTTAGTTTCTGATATTTTTGTTGATTTCTTTGCTTTAACGGAACATAATATTTAAAATCATCAACTTTATATGGGTCATCATCTTCTTCCTTTAATTTAATAATTAATTTAAATTAAATTTATTAATTGAAATTAAAATTATTATTATATTTATACCTCTATTTATATTATAATTATTAATATTTAATGTTTTATATTCATACTCTCTCTCTCTTTTTATTATCAATATCTTTTACAGGACTAAAATTGAAGTTTAATTGAATTTATTGTTAAATAGAATCATTAGAAATTTATCCTTTATATATAAAATATTTATGGTAATAAAATATTATTTTTTTTGTCTATATATAATACATCAAGAAAAATTTATATTCAATAAAAAATAATAATTATAAAAATTTATACTAAATGTATTAGTAAATTTATTATTAAATAATTAAATACCTTTCAGACATTTTTTATTATAATTTTTTTAGATTTGAATTAAAATGATTTCAAATTTCACACAATATATATATATTATTTTAAATATATTCTTTAATCAAAAATTTTAATTATAAGCTTAAAAATGTGTAACTATTATTTTTGAATAAAAAATGGAAAATTTACATAAATCTGACTTTAAATTAATTTACAAACATAAAATTTTTTATTTTTATTTGTTTTTATTACAATTTATTTGTATATATTAATTTCAAGCGTAGCAAGAAAAAAAATTCTAAAGAATAAAATATATATATATAAATTTAAATAATAATATACAGTAAAATTCTTTTTTTATTAAAATGAGTAAAGAAGAACCTATATTGAAAAAAGGGGCACCCGAGAATGTAATATATATTGTTTTCATATCTAATTTTTTTAAAAAATATTAATAGATATATTTTTATATTATTACAATGAAATGATACAAGGTGTTCCATGATCTATCTTCAAGATCATCATTATTTAGAACAAAATTAATGGATGAATTCCAACTTTTAGATAATATTAATAATAGTTTTAATATCCAAGCACCAATATATACATCAAATGATTTGTCAGGTTCATATTATATTATATTATATTATATTTTATTATTATATATTATATATATTGTGTAAAGTTGAATTATAACAATTTTTAATTATATATAATATTAATTCATTTTCATTGTTACGCAGATCCAAAAACTCTAAAAAAAATTCTAATAGAACATCCTAATCACTTAATTAAATTTCAACCATTTAAGAGAATACAGCAAAAATCAAAGAGTTCAAAAATTGACCGTAGATTAACAAGAATTAAAAATTTAAAACATCTTCCTTTGGGTGCCTGGGCAAATTGGTTAATTAATAGTATATATATTGTTTTATCTTTCTATAAAACATATTATGTTGTAGTTTTTATATATTATTTAAATATTATTTTAATATATACAAATAATTAAATAATAATATGATGTATTAAAAACAATTAGCTTCAACATTTCAGAATTTTATTATTGTAGTGATTATCATTAATGTTGTTATGATTGGTGTAACAACAGGTAAATAACATATAATATTTTAATAATAATTAGAAATTAAAAAATTAATATTTACCATTATACCAAATTAAGAATTACAGTTTAAAGAGGACCAGTATGTTACGTTATTTAAAATAGCAAAAATTATAGATTTAGTTTCAATGGTAATTTTTGTTGCTGAAATTATCGTTAAATGGATAGATTCATTTATTGAATATTGGAAAGATGGATGGAATGTAACAGATTTTATAGTTACTGTAGTTGTAAGTATTTTTTCTAATATTACTATAATATTTTTATTATATATTATATAATTATACGAATACTATATAATTTTTAGAGTACAATACCAGAAATTATGTCCTTTTTTATTGAAGGAAGTGAAAATGGTATTGGTGGTGTTCTTAAAAAGTTGAAAATTCTTCGAGTTTTAAGAATGTTTAAAATTGTAAATTATAATTATTATATATTATATATTATATATTATATGTTATATGATATTATTATTATATTTCTATTATTATTGTTATTACATTTATTATATACCACTAAATTTATAATATTTCAATACTATATATTTAGGTCGTTCGTTTTAGAAGTTTAAAAATTATTGTTTTAACTATTCTTGATGCATTTCAAGTAAATTTTATAGTATAATTTTTTTATACTATTATATAATTATAACAATGACAATAATTAATTAATATAATGTATAATAAAAAATAATACAGTCTTTGGTTTTTATTATGATGTTGATTATGCTTGTTATGTATATTTTGGCTATTCTTGGAATGAGTTTATTTGAAACTTATACAAAGTCTTCAAATAATGATTTACGTTTTCATGATAGATTTGGGTATATACATATAAATAACTAATTAATATAATACATGTATATGTATATTAAATATATAATTATTTACATTAAATATATCTATAATTACAGTTCTATTGGTGAAAGTTTTAAAACATTGTTTCAATTATTAACTTTTGATCAATGGAATGATATGGTAAATGAAATTTCGACTATTGCCAATCCAGTTGTTACTACTGCATATATTATTATATGGACATGTCTTGGTGCCTTTATTTTTAGAAATGTATTCGTTGGTGTTATGGGTATTTTACATAATAATAATAATAATAATAATAATAATAATAATAATAATAATAATAATAATAATAATAATAATAATAATAATAATAATAATAATAATAATAATAATAATAATAATAATAATAATAATAATAATAATAATAATAATAATAATAATAATAATAATAATAATAATAATAATAATAATAATAATAATAATAATAATAATAATAATAATAATAATAATAATAATAATAAAAATAATTAAAATCATTTAGTAAATAATTTCGATAAAATAAATGATGAAATGAATGAACAAAAGGCTGATATGATTAAAACAAAAAGATTTGAACAAATGAGGAAAAAATTAAATGAAGAATTAAAAATACAGGGAAATTTAAATTCATCAATGTATATATAACAATTTCAATAAATATTATTATATAATGTACTTAATTTTGTATAAAATAATGATTGTATTAACATAATTATAACAATAAATAGAGATAATTTAAAAAAGGCTGTTAATGATGATTCTAAACAAAGCAAAGTATTTTCTGATAAATTTGAAACTGAAAACACGAGGAATCAACTTGGGTTAAATGATTCACTTTTAAGTCAGGAAGTTAGAAGAAATAGTAACCATGATTCTAATTCAAATAATTTAGATAATATTTCAACAAAAAATTTAAATAATATTGATATGGTTATTGTTTAATTATTAATATATATAATTTTATATTCATTTTTTTGAATACACATTAATTATTTATTTATATACATTTTTATTATCATTATTATCAATAATATTTCATATAGGACGGTAAATATTTTATATATATTCATTAACTAAAATAAATTTATATTATGGTTAAAAATGAAATTATGATATAATATTACTAATATAAAAATTATTTCATAATTTTTTAATAGACACAGCAAGTAATGATAAGTATGTATATAATGTGATGAGATATATAAAATATATTAATAATAATAAATAGATCAATAATATAAATAATATAATTTATTTATTTTAATGTAGAATTATGGATGATATAAAAGATTCAGATATTATAGAAACAATTCAAAGATTATTAATTGTTAGTAACAGAATATCTCAAGGTAATAACAGATATTTATGGAATTTTAATGCAAAACATAGTATGTTCATTACTTTTTTCTAAAAAATTATTTATTTAATTTTTTAAAATATTAAAAAGGTTGGGAAAACACTATTAGTTCTACTTTAAATGGTTTGCTTGGTAAACAGAAAGACACAATATGGCCTCGTGATACGCTTTTTAAATATCTTCAAATTATGGAAAATTTACAAGAAAATATGAAAGAATATCAAGAATTACAATTAATCGCAGGTATTTTTTTTTATTTTATATTTTTTGTATAAAAATACTAATAATATTATATATTTTATATTTATTAAATACTTTATTTTATATAATTTATATCAACTAGCATCAATCTTATTAACTTTACAAGAATAATAAAAACATATATATAATACAAAACTTTAATTAATATAATAATTAATATAATTTTTTATGTTAATTATGTATTTAGATTTTTTATATTCCAACTTTATTTTTTATATTTTTAATCAATCATATTTAAAAAAAATTTAACCAATCATAATATAGTTTTTTTTTTTTTTTTTTTTTTTATTTTTTTTTTTAATTTTTTAATTTTTTAATTTTGTATATATTTATTTCAAATTATTTCAAATTATATACATAATAAAATTATTATACCCATATTATTTAAAAAAGTTGTTTTTTAAATAATATTTTTTTTTAAATTAAAATTAAAAATGGAAAAAGGTAATAAATAAATAATGTTTTAAATAATATTAATATTAAATAAATAAATGATTAATTAATACCCGTGGAAGGAGAAATAAAGTTTTATTATAAAAAATCAAGTTTGAATTGAATAAAACAAGTTTCACAAAGTTTTTTATCTTTTTATTCTCTATAAAAGATATAAATGGTTAACCACGGAACAACAACATAAGAGAATTGATTTTTTTTTTATTTATATTTATTATAAATAAAGATTTCAAACGATTCGAACATAAATATATTTTATAAAATGAATTAAAATATTTTAATTATATATCAAATCTAATTTTCTAATCTAATTTATTTATATATATATATAAGATTATAAAATAGATGAAAAGAATGAAACCAAATTTCTTTCATATTTGAAAGATTTTAAAGAAAAAATAATAGAAGTTAAAAGTAAATTGAAACCTTTGGAAAAAAAGATTGAAGATGAAAATTTTGAATTATCTAAAGGAATTAGTTTCTTAGATGTAAAATATAATGTGATGCTTAGCTATATCATTAATTTAAGTTATTATTTCATGCTTAAATTAGATGGTCAAAAAATAGAGAATCATCCAGTAATTGAGCAATTGATTAAGGAAAGAACAATTTTAGAAAAAATGAAGCCTTTAGAATTAAAATTAAAATATCAAATTGATAAGTTAGTTAAAATGGCGAATGGTTCAATAAGCACTGAATTACAAGATCCGTTACAATATAAACCAAATCCAAAGAATATGATAGATTCAGAAGATGAAAAAGAAGAAAAAGATTCTAATGAAACAAAATTATATAGACCACCAAAAATTGTTCCAATGCACTTTGAAGAAAAGTCTATTTCTAGAAATATTGGTGAATTAAGTAAACGTGAACAAAAACGTGCTGCTAAGTCAAGATTACTTAGAGATTTACAGGAACAATATGATAGTAGACCAGAAGAATTAACAGCAGCAGGTACTGGTTATGGAGTTCATGAAGTTGCTACTAGAATGGATGAGAAATTATTGGAAAAGCAAAAATATGAAGAAGAAAACTTTATGCGTTTCACTTTAACTCGTGAAGAAAAGAAGGCAAGAAAGAGAATGAATAAACGTCGTGGTGTAATGTCTTTACAAGATGAATTTAATAATTTAAGTGACTTTAGAGATTTAGAAGGTCTTAATAATGCTGTAAATGAAGAAGATGAAGCTAATTATGGTACTGGTATCTTAAGAAAGAGAAAGATGAATGCTAAAAGATATGTTGGTGAAGAAAATGTTTCTCATAAGAAAGGAAGATTTAAGGATGTTGATGACTTGGTTGATACTCTAGGTAAACAAAATAGAAAGAAGGGAAAATTCGCAACCGCATTAAGAAGAAAAATAAAACATGGATCAAAATAAATTTATTTAAAATAAAATATAATTTCATTATTTATTTATTAATTATTATATTAGAAAAAAAAAAAATTTTTTTTTAATAATTTTGTCATAACTTAACATGCATATTTTATCAATTTAGATTATATGAAAATAATAATAAAGTATATTTAAATCTTATCATAAAAAATTGTGAATATGATTTTGTATTATTTGTATTATGTGTGTTGTAAAATATATATATATATTAATATAATAAGATTATGTATAAAATTTTGTGGGATTTAAAATTTTTAAATTTTTAAATACTTTATAATAATATGTAATTTTATTATGTATTTATCTGTTTATTTATCATTTTACTTAGTTTAGTTTTAGTTTATATTTTTATTTATTTATTTATTTATTTATATATTAGACCTATATATAAAATATAATTTTATTTTATACACTTTTATATTATATATTTATTTAACTATGAAAGATGTTTAAAGTGATTATAAATATATATATTTTAATCTATATAGTTACAATATAAAAAGCAATAAAAATAATAATACCATCAAAATTATTTATGATTATAAATTATTAAAAAAAAATTATTCATATATATAAATATTTTTTTAATATAACATTAATTAAAAAATTTAATATTCATATTATTTAAAATAATTTTATGATTGTATTTTTTTTATTTTTAATTATCTATCATTATATCAAATTTCTTAAAAATTTATAACCATTAAATATATTTAAGATATCAAAATTTACTATCAGATATATCAAAAATTATTCAACATTTTATTATTATTTAAATAATAATAAAAAAATATTATGTTAATAAAATAAAAAAATAATAATAATATGCTGTTAATTATTTCTTTTAAATGTTATATTTAATAGACAATTCTATTATATATTGAATTTAATTTTAATTTTTAATACTTTTTACAATGAAAAAATTTTTTAAATATGCAACTGATAATGAAATCAAATATTATACAAAAATTAATGAAGGGAAAGATGAGAGAATAAAAAATAATAATTATGAAATTTCTGAAAAAATAAAGTATCATATGTTTGTATTACCTTCTTTGAAGGAATGCTTAGAGAATAGAACCCATGCTCCATTTTGTACATATAATTTTAATGTTTGGTTAAAAGAAGTTGAATCAATGGACAATTATTTAGATTTTTTACTTGATTTACTTTCTCATAAAAGATTAATTGAATCATATAAAAGTGTAAGATCATTTTCAATTGAAAATGAGTATAATTCTTTTCGAAATAATTCACTTCGCAATGAATATAGTAATAAATCTTTTAATCAAGAAATGTATAATGTATTAAATTATCGCAGTCAAAATAATACGTTTAAGGATTCAGAAAGAGAATCTAATTCTTTTTTAAAATCGAATGATTCTTTAGGTAATTTTCATTTATTATTAAATTATGTTAAATAATCCTTGTTAAATATAGATTTTTAAATGATTATATTTATACTTTATATAATTATACATATTAATCTTTTTTTTTATTATATTATTTTTTTTACACAGAAAAATCATATATAGAACAAGATATATCTAATTTAAATATAGTATCTCTAGAAGATACACCATCTATTCATTCAAGTATAAGACGAAATGTTTCAGCTAAAGATTTATTATATAGTGCAAAACAAATATTTGAAAGCTACCTTGATAATAAAGATAAATCAAAGAATATTGATGTTTCACCAGCTATTATAAAAGTTTTAAAAAAAAAGATATATGAAGACAAATTATGGTATTATGAACTTTTTGAAGATATATATCAACAAGCACTTTATATATTAAATATAGGTCCATATCAACGTTTTCTTATTAAAAGAATAAAAAGTAATGTTTCTCGAAAACATTCATTAATGAGATTTATTTTAGGACTTGTACTATTTTTCATAATTATTGGATATTTATTTATATTAGTCTTTTATAAAAGTTCAATTTTAATACGAGTTTTATTTAGTTATATACCACTTTTTATTTCATTACATTCAGTTTCAGTATATATAGATGATTTTGATTTTCTTATAGGATTTATGGGAAAAAGGTAATTATTTTATAATATTTTTATGTTCATTATTTATATTATATTTCATTTCATTAATATAATATAATATATAATATAATAATATATATTAAAATTTTATATTTTATTTTATTTTAATTTATTTTATTTTATTATTTTTATATATAATAATATTATTTAATTATTGATAATTTTAAATAATATTTTTAGTATTTCTGGCTACTTTGATGTTATTGATATAAAGGATGAAGAAATTATAAAGTTTCACAGATGGAAAAGTAAAAAAAATTTAATTATGACATTATTATTGGATATTATCATTTCAACTATATTTGTTTTTGTTTAGTTTTCATTTTAAATATTTTAATCCAATCACACATAAGAAATATATATATAACATTCAGTATAATCATATTAAACACATCAAACTAATTATAATAATTTATTTATATAACTTCAAAAACACTTTTAATCATCTTTAATGTATTTATAATAGAATAATTACTAAATGATGGTATTTATTATTATAGAAAAAATAAAAAAATACAAAAAATTTAAAAAAATAAAAAAATAAATAAAATAAATTATATAAATTTTTTTTTTTTGTTAAAATTTATATAAAATTAATATGAATTAATAAATAATAATATATATTTTTTCATTTATTTTTTATTTTATTTTATTTTATTTTTTGTTTATTATTGGTTTTAATATTATTATGAATTAGAATCAAAAAAAAAAGAAAAAAAAAAAAAGAAAAAATATGGTATTGTAATAACAATTTGTATTTTAAATATTTTTTACAATATTTGAAATTTAAAAATATTTTAGCTTTTATTTAATATTAAACATATTAATCTTAAATTATAATAATTTGTTTCTGATTATCAAAATATCAATATAAATTAAATATTACTTAAATTTTTTTATTATACTGTTTAAAAATACTTTGAATTATAATAAATACTTTAATTACAAATTTTTATAATAATTTCAATACAATTTTCAATATATTAATAAATATAAATTTTAATAATAATTAAAAAATAATAATTGATATTTGAATGTACATAAGTATGTTCTTTTGTATCCATATATAAATTTATATTTTATTTATAATTATATTTTTTTAATAATATTTTTTAAATAATATTTTTTAATATATTAACAATAATTAGATATTGAAGAAAAAATAAAAGAAAAATAAAAGATTACAGTTTTATTAATGTAGTATTTAAAAAAAAATATTTATTAATTTGTAAAAATCTTTTTAAAATATAAAAAAAAAATAATAATTAATCTATTTCCTTTTTTGTAATAATTATATAATATATAATTTAATTTATTTCTTTATATTTTATATTGACTTACTATCATAATTTTTTTGTTAATGTCTCAAAAAAAAAAAAAAAACAAGAAAAGATTAACAAATTATAATTTTTTTGTAATCTTTTATATATAAAATTTTAATTATTTTGGTTAATGTCACAAAAAATAAGAAAAGATTAACAAAATATATATTTTACTAACATCTTTATTGAAATAAATATTTAAAAAAATTTTTTTTGTATATAAATCTAATATAAGAATAATATAAAATTAATGGATAAATAATAAACTATTTTTTTAATTCTATGCTATAAAGATATTCAATAAAACTGAAAAAGTAAAATAATTATTATTCTATATAATAATATGTAAATTAATGTATGTAATACACAAAAATAAAATTATTATGATTCCTATATTATTGATATATTGTTTTTATAATTATGTGTACATTTATAATTAATATAAACGACTTATATTTTGTAAATATTTTTAAAAATTTTAATCATATTTTATATAATAATATATAAAAACATTAATTATTCGTTTTCTTAAATATTAATTTTTTATACTATTATTATAATTAATCAATGTTAACATATTTTTTTTTTAAAATTATATGTTTGTGTACAATTTTATATTTTTTAATATTTATACTTTACAATATTTAATTAAAAAATACTATACAGATTATAAATATAACAACCTCTATATATCAATTCTATATAATTTTGTAATATATTTAATATTTATATATTTTTTTTATTTTTTTATTTATTTATAATAATAATTATTATTTTAAATAATTAAATTTATAAACTTTTTAATTAAAAAATTCTAATTCACATTCGGTATATGTAAATACATTTTTTTTCCTTAATTAAAAAGTATAAAAAATTAATTTAATTTTGACTTTTGAACATATTCAGTAATAAATATAAGATCTCTTAATTTAACATATATTTTAATAATATTAATTATTATAATTTTTTTATTTCATTTAATAATATTATAGAATTATACATATGTAACTAAAAAAAATAAAAAAATAATTATAGTATACTATTTATTATCTAATATAGTATTAATATACCTAGAACAATTATATATTCAAAAAATATAATGATAAATATGAGATTCAGCTTATTTTATATAGAATATATATATCAATTTTTATTATAAAAATTTTTCAATTCATACTTTTTTAATGAAAAGTTAATTAAAGTATATGTAAAAACCTTTTTTTACCAAATAAATTATTTAAAGAATAACTTATATAATATACATTGACTAATAGATCTAAAAAAAAATCGTTTAATTATATTTATAATTAAACGATTTTTTTTAATTATTAATAATAATATTATTAGGTTTTTATTTTGATAATATTTTTTTTTGATTATTAATATTAGTATTCAATCTATTTTTTCCATAATTTTTAAAATTATTTATAAAAATATATATATAATTTTTTAATTATAAATTTACTATATATATTTATATTATGTATTATTAATGTTATATATAAGTGCTTTTTTTTTTTTTTTATTGTTATTAAATAAGTAATATTTTTTTTTTTAATAATAAAGATTAATAAGAATAAATATATTATTATATATAAAATAATTAAAAAAGATTTGAATAGATAATTATAATTAATAATATTATTTCAATAATTCTATTACTAAAATTATTGAAAATAATAATTATAATATATACATGAATTAAAATAATATTTTAAATAATAAAAACCTTTTTCATATTTATAATATTATAAATATTATTTCACATATAATTGAAATATTATATATCTTGTATAATAAATGAATTGAATTTAAATTTTTTCAATTAATTTTTTTTTATTTTGTTTAATTTGTATTTATATTTTATTAATTTTATAATTTTAATATTTCTATGAATTTATTAATTTATTTTTTTTTAATTTTTTAAATTTTTTTAAAATTTTTTAATTAGTATATTTATTTTTTACTTTATTAAATAATATAAAGTATTTTATAATATTTTATTTCTTTTTTTAATATCAGTATTATTATTTTTTATTATTAAAATTATAAAATTATAATTAAATCAATTAGAAGTTAAAATAATTTGTTTTATATTTACTTATGAAAATATAATAATAATACAAAATAAAAAATATTATTGATTATATTGTAATAATAAATTAAATGAATGTATTATATTTAGAAGTAAATAATATTCATTTAATACATTATTAAATTTCCTATATAAGATTATAGAATATAGATATACACTATTGAAATTAAATAAAAGAACAAAAAAGGAACGTGAATATAATAGAAAATAAATAAAAAAAACGTAAAGAGTGAAATAATAGGAGGAACAAAAGGATTCAATTAACAAATTCATTTCACCAGTATATATGAAATTAATATTAATTCCACCAATATATATTATTATGAAGTGTTGATAAGACAAAATAGGAAAAATAATAAATAAATAAATAAATAAATAAATAAAGAAACAAAGTATTATATTCATTCTATTAAAATATATATAATTTTTTTCATTATTTATATGAATTATATATTTTAATAAAATAGTTTAATATAATTTTTTTTATAAATATTATTAATTATTAATTATTATTTTATTATATTTTTATACTATTTCATATGAACAGATTTCAATACTTATAATATCAATATTATAAGATAATACGGAATATATATATTATTACTTATTTTTTTTATGATATCACGTTTCTTTCTTTTTTCTTGTTTTCTTTTTTCTTTTTAATTAAATTAATGTTAAAGCATAACTCATAAAATATTTTCTTATATAATTTAAATAACGATATATATAATAAAGTTTTAAAATAATACTTTTTATTATTTAAAGCAAAAATATAAATAATAAAATTACATACTATGTTATATCATATTTAATAATGATGTATTCAAACATTATTATAATAAAAAAAGATTATTAATTTATTTTTTATTATAATAATAAAAATTATGGATAACTTTTAGTGCATATAATAAAAAATAGAAAATATAAATATACACATACAAAAAAAAAAAAAAAAAAAAAAAAAAAAGAAAAGAAAAGGAAAGAAAGAATAAAAAATAAAAGCAACTAAAATATAATATTGCATATTAATATATCTATACGAAATATCAAATATTTAAAAATATAATCTAAAAATATTTAACAAAAATATTCCAACCAAGCAAATATAAAATTTAAAATTATAACTATTAAAATATATATAGTTTTTATATATTTTATTTTTGATATAATAAATTATTTAAAAAATACCTTTTTCATATTTTATCTGTGTTACCAAATTGTACATATTTTATTTCATGTTATATAATACAAAAATTAATATATAAAAATTTTATATTTTAATAGAACTAATTAAAAAAATTAGTATTTTTTGAACACCAAAATAATATTTTATATATACACAATTTTAAAAATTGAAACGAGAATATTTTTAATATATAAACCAATAATAATAATAATAATAATATTAGTATTATTATTATTATAGCAATACAAATTTTTAATATTAGTACCATATTATCAGAAAATAATTATATAATATATATAAAAATGGAAAAACCAATAAGAAGGTCTTATAAAAAATCAAATCAAGATAATTCAAATTTTTTAGTCATATATACACTTTTTTTAGTAATCATAGCCATTTTTGTTGCCATATATTATAAAAAATTAAAAACGATATGTTTTGGTTATCTATTAAGAAATTTGAAATTTAGTAAGCTTTTTTTTAATTTATTATTAATATTATTTAATATGATTGATTTGAAAATAAGATAGATAATGATGATATATATTCATATCATATTCTAAATGTAATTTTTATATATAAGAAAATTTATATATTAATCTTTTGGATGATCCTTTAGAAATTACAGAAGAAACGAATAATAATGATAAAAAAGTAAAAATTTATATTATTAAAATATATCATATATTTTACATTTCTTTTATATATTAAACTAATAATCCATTGTATCATTATGTTTTGATTATATATTAGATTTTATCATATCATATTCCATTTGTGTATATACAAAATATAAATTATCATATATTAAATATAGTCAATATTAAATACACAATATCCAGTTTTATTAATGAGTAAATTTTATTTTTGTTTTTGTAGAGATATTAAAATATTATACATTTTAACTTATATATACATATATATACATATACTTTTTTTAAATATTAGTTTTCAATCTCCATTTTCATTTTTAAAGATTATTGAAGAATATTTTGATGGATTTGACTATCCTATTTCTAAGAAAATGTATATATAATTATAGAATTTATTATTATTATATAAATTAAATTTTTTTAGCATAAAAGTTTTTCTTTTTCTTTTACTAATAAAACATTTAATTAAAAAATAAATAGAAATAATAAAAATAATAGGAATAAGGCAAAGAGTCTTAATATAAATAATAAAGGTAATTATAATTTATTTTTTTTTTATCAATTAAAATGAAAGTAATACAATAAATTAATAATTTTAAATGTTTATATAATAAAATAAAAAAGATATGAAGAAAAATGGACAAAATCAACAAGTTAATATACAAAGGAAAAAGAAAAAACAAAGACAAAGAATGGTTAATGATAGTCATATTGCATCATCAACTTCAAATACCCCAATTCCATCATCACCTGTTCCAATATTTTATGAAAGCTTTATTATTCAAAAAGCATCTACAACTACCCAATCATCTAGTTCTTCATTAGTTACTACTATTGCTTCAATAACGTCATCTTCAACATCATCTTCTTCTACTATCAATTCTGAATCCTTATCGTCTTCTAAAACTATTGTATCTTCAAATCCATCTATTTCATCAATTAATAATACATCATATAAATCTTCTTCCTTAATTTCTATTGTTTCAGAAAATGATAAACATCAAACATACCCTACAAAGAAAATAGAGGAGAAGAAAGAAGAGATTTTGACTGTAGCTTCTACTTCCACAACCACCTCATCCTCCACTACAACTTCCTCATCTTCGACTACAACTACATGTACTACTACTTCTATATCTACAGCTTCAATTCCGGCTTTAATTGATATCCAAGGAAAAGAAGATAAACCAGATGAATATCCTATAATAGATTCAAAGAATATTATACAGTATTCACAAACATCAACTTCACAAAATTGTATGATAATTTTATTTAATATTATTTATTTTAATTAAATAATAATTTAAAATTAGAATAAATTGAAAAAAAAATATTTCTTTTAAATGAATCTTATTACATTTATAATTAATTAATAATGATAATATTAATAATATTTTTTTTTAATATACATTATTTTTTTTTCTAATATTTTTTTTTAATATACATTATTTTTTTTTCTAATATTTTTTTTATATTTTTATTTTTTTTTATTTTATATTATTTTATATTTTTCTAATTATTTTATTATATATAAATATCAAAACACTATCAAAACATTTATAGCAATTATAAGTACATCCTCTCATTCATCTCACTGTAGTTCAAATCCTGGTGATGATGAAGATACATGCTATGATTCATATTTATCCAGTGATGCTTCCGATAATTATTCCACTACTTCTGAATTAAGTGATTCAGAAGATGATGTCATTATATTAATAAATCCAGAACCAGATTTATCTCAATTTTTATCACCAAAAAAGAATCAAAATACAAATAATCAAAGAAATGAAAGAATTAACTCCACTAATATACATAGAAGAGAAGAGGAAGAACAAAGAAGAAAAATTCAGCCTTATTTCAAAAAAGAAAATATTAATAATCGTATTAATAATAAAAATAGAAAAGAATTAGAAGAAAATAATAGAAAAATATCTAATAAAGGTTTTAATTCAATTAAAAATGATATGACATCTAAATCTTCTAATACATCATCATCTTCATTACAAACCTTAATATCTTCACATTCAAATGATGATTTAACATATAATAATAATAATCATAATCGTAATAATCATAATCGTAATCGTAATCATAATAATGGTATACCAACAACAGTATCCTTTTCACCAAAACCAACAACTGATATGTTACTTTCTTCATTTAAAGAACCTTATTTAGTTAAATCTATTATAAGTACAACATCATCAATTCAACAATCTCCATCTTTATCTGTCTCTTCTGTATTTTCTGAACAGTCTGATTCTTCTTCAGCTACTTTGGTACATCCAAATTATTCACAAATTTCTACAACATCAACGTTTTCTACTAAAGATTCTTTAACTGCATCAACTACTGAATTAACTGTTAAATCATCTGCTATTCTTGATAAAGAACAAGGTAAAAATTGTTCACCTAATATAAATGTTAATATTAGTATTAATAATAATTCTTCTACAACTACTACACCACCATTAAGTAAAAATACTTCAACTACAACTAAATCTTCCTTTGTTTATTCTTCTGATTCAATGAGAAATAAAAGAAATAAACATTATTATTCATCTGTTGTATCTCATTCAAGATCTTATGGTTCTTCTAGCTTAATGCCAAGACATATGATTAAGCCAATAAGAAGAGGAAAGAATTATTTTAATTCTCAAGGATATTATTATATTCCTCAACATTACATAAGAAATAATAATGGAATACGAGAAAGATTAATACCTATAGTTAATGGAAATATGTCAAATCCTTATTGTCCATTAATTTATAATACAGGTACTCCATATTTAATTGCTACAACTACTAATTCACAAGGTGTTCCCGTTTTATCACCAATGATATTATACCCTACACAAACCGTGGCTACCGTTGTTTCTTCAACTCCTTTAGATAGTTCAAATTGTATCATTATTAATAATGCACCAAACTTAACTTCCTCTACTACACTAGCATCCCTTCATAGATATAGTAGTAATAAACGATATTTCAATAGAAAAAGATCAATATTTATTCCATATTTCAAAAGAAATCATAATGGCAGTTATTATCATGAAAGTAATTATATAAATAATAAAAATTTAATAACTAATAGTTCTAATGATGTTACTACTACTTCTACCAATAATAATAATAATAATAATAACAATAGTAATAGTAATAGCAATAACAATAATAATAATAGTAGTAATAATGGTAATAATATCAATAATAGTAATAATAGTAGAGATATTACGAATAAAGAAGTTCATACCAAAGATAATAATAAGAAAAATAATGAAAATAAATTTTCATTTACTAAATCAATTTCTTTTTCAAATAATGGAATAAAAACTATATCAAATGAACAAGATCGTAATAATAATGATAATAATAATAATAATAATAATAATAATTTAGATAAAACATTAATAGAGTCTTCAACAAATAATATAAATAATATAAATAATATAAATAATATGAATAAATCATCGAGTCTTACAGAGAGAAGATTATTTAAATCTAAAAAATTTAATAATCAACGGATACAGAAGAAAAATGTTTTTAATATATATAAACCAACTTTTCATAAAACATTTAAGAAAAATCCCATAAAAAATGATAATGAATATTATTATCAACCTATACCTGTCATAACTCAACAACAACCAAATTCTCAATATGTATTCTTTAATACTTATAAGAATAATAAAAAATATTCATAAAAATAATTAATATAATTTCTTAAAAATATAAACGTTAAAATGAAATATACAAAAAAAAAAAAAAAATAAAAAAAAATTAAATATAATACAACAACAAAAAAAAAATAAATATATAATTAAAAAAAAGTTTTTTTTTTAACAAATTATGTAATTAATAACTAAGGATTAAATAATAAAAAAAAATGAAGATAATAATTACAGTAATAACAATAATTAATAATAATGATAAAATGTTGATAATGATAAAAAAAAAGTTAAAAAAAAAAAAAAAATAAAATAAAAAATGAAAAAAAAAAAAAAAGATAAAATTTATTAAACATAATTTTTAACCATTTTATACATACCTTACTACATATATGAAAAAATAACCATTAACATACATGAAAAAACGTAATAAATAATATAACAATAATAACAACAAAAACAAAACATATATATATATATATAAAAAAAGCATTCAAAAAAAAAAAAAAATAAAAATAAAAATAAAAATAAAAGAAAAAAAAATTTAACAAAACAAAACAAAACTAAAAAAAAAAAAAATGAACAAACATACAAAATCATAATACAAGTCATACCATATAACCATCAATAAATCAACAATTATACTTAATAATAATATTAAAAAAAAAAAGTAAAAAAAATAAAAAAAAAAAAAAAAGAAAAAAAGAAAAAAAGAAAAATGAAAGTTACGTAACAATAATACTAAGCATTTTTTTTTTTTTATTTTTAAATCAACATAACATTTTCATTATTAATTTTCTTAATACAAAAAATTATGCACATACAATCCTGAAAACAAAAAAAAAAAAACAAAAAAAAAAAAAAAAAACTTTTTTCTAACCGTTTTTTTTTTTTTACCTTTTTTTTATTTATTTATTGATTTTTTTTATTATTATTATTATTATTTTTATTTTCTTTAGAAAATTTAACAAAAACATATATATATATATACAGTTAAATAAATTTGTTTTCCATAATATGCATATAATAATACAAATATTTATAAAAAAAAAATAATAATAATTATTTATGTTTAGAATAATTTTATCCCATTTTTTTTTTCCACATAAAATATTTTTTTTAATATATTTTTTTTTTTCTTTTTCTTTTTTTTTATCATTAACATATTTTTTAATAATTTATTTTTATAAAAAATTTTTTAATATATATATATATTTTTTCTAATTTTTAACTTATCAACAGTTTTCTTTTTATTTAACATTAAATTAACTTTAAACAAAAACATATAATAATAGTGGTATAAATAAAATTAATAATAATAATAACAATTATAATAATAATAATAATGATAATAATGATAATAATAATAATAATAACGATAATAATAAAATAATTTTTCATAATAGTATTTTTTAAAATTCTATTTCTAATAAAAATATTCAAAATGAAAATCTATGAATATTGTATTTTTAAAAAATCATTTTTTTACTTTTTTTTTTTTTTTTTTTTTTTTTTTCAAAATAACATATTTTCTTATTTTAATATTTAATATATAAAAACAAAACAGAAAGGCTTTTTTTCCTTTTCAGTTAAAAATATATATATATATATAAACAAAAATATAGATTATTTTATATATATGATTATTTTTTCTTTAATTTTTTTTTCTTTTTTATTTATTTATTTTTATTTATTTTTGACTTTTAAAAAATATCTTATTAATAATATTTAATAAAAGTTTTAATTTTTTATATATGGTTTTGATATTTACACATGATTACTTGTATATATTGAATTATAACTATTTTTTTATGATATTAAAATTACCTGTTGTTTTGATAATATTATTATTTGGTTTATAATTATTTTTTGTTTATTATTATTATTTTTATTATTTTTTTTATTTTTATTTTTATTTTTATTTTTTTTTAAATATATATTTATATGTGCTTTAATTTTTTGAATATATATTAATATGAGCTTTAAATTTTATAATTTCTTGGTTGAATCTTTAATGAGAAATCAATGATTGGAACACCATGAGATAAAGAACCAAGAGAGATAACATCAACAGCTATTATTTATGTTACAATAAATAATAAATTTTAATAATATATTACATTAAGTTTAGTTAAAAATAATAGTCAAATATAATATAATATTAATATATAGATACTTACAATCATCGAAGTAATCAACAATGTTATCTTCTGAAATACCACCACTAGCTTCAATTAAGACAGAACGGTTAGAGAATTTTTCCTTTAAGCGTTTAGCAGTAGCCTTTAAATCGTCTGGCTTAAAGTTATCTAACATAACAATATCAGCTCCAGCACTGATAGCTTCTTCAGCTTCAGCTTCAGTACGACATTCGACTTCAACTTTAAGAGCGAAACCACCAACCTTCTTAGCTTGCTTTGTAGCAGCAGTAATAGAACCTTGACTCCAAATGTGGTTATCCTTTAACATAATCATAGAGGAAAGGTCAACACGGTGAGTATCAACACCACCAACAAGCATACCGTACTTTTCAACAAGACGGAAACCTTTTTTGATAATTTTTTTATTTAATGATAACATTTTTCATTTTTTGAATTATTTCATTTTTTTTAAATTAATGAATTATATATGTTAATTCATAATTGTAATAATAATAGTAATAATAATAATAATAATAATAATAATGATGATATAACATAATAATAATAATAATTGTTAATTATATTTAATATTATATATTATTTTAAAAATATTATTGTTATACAGGAGTATTATATAAAATTTATTATTATTTTTAATATGCAATTTGATAAATGAAATACAATGATTTTACCTGGTGTGGTCTTTCTAGTACCTGCAACAACACCTTGCCATTGATGTTTTTCCTTTAAATTAGCAAGCTTAGTAGCTCTAAATTATTTTAATAATATATATTAAAATTAAGCAATATATAAATTTTTTTATTTATAAATAATAATAATTATAAATTTAACAACTTACCTAGTAGCAATACCACTGCAACGAGAAATAGTGTTTAAAGCAACTCTTTCACCAAGAAGTAAAGATCTAGCCTTACCATATACACGTGCAACTTCGTAACGTTTCTTTTCAGTAGTGGCTGGATCGAATTCATCACCTTCCTTTAAAAGCCATTCAACTCTACAACCACATTGGTCAAAGATTTCATTGAAGAATGGAACACCAGCTAATTTACCCTTTTTTTTTTTTAATTTATTTATTTTTATTTTTTTATTAATGTATGATAATATCAAAATAATTATATAAATTAAAATTTTATATTGGAAATTATTAAAAAAGAAAATAAAAAAAATTGTAAATATATGTATTTTTTTATAAAAAAAAAAAAAATATGAAAGAATATAAAGTTCGCTGATTTTCAATTTTTTTCATTTATTTTCATTTTTTAATATACTTAATTTTAATATTAATTTTAGTGAATGATTTTTAATTACTTTTGACTTTCCATATAAAATAGCAACTTCATCGGAATCACCAACGACGTAACCTCCGTAATCAAAAGATGGAGTATCTTCACGAAGCCATTCAGCAATGGAAGTCTTCCAAGATGGTGGTAATAAACATTGTAAGTTTTCGTAGTTAGTAGTGGCCATTTTTTAATATTATTTTATTTTTATTATATAAAAATAAATATATATATTTTTTTACTTTGTAAGTAGTGGTAAAAAAAGGATAAAGATAACTTATATATATTTATTAATTGTTTTTCCATTTTCATACATACGTATTATGATTGGCTATAATTATTATTTTTTTTGGTATATTTGTATCATTTAACGTAACAAAATATTTTAATTAATAAATTAAAAGATAAATTAATTAAAATAAGTAAATAAATAAATAAATAAATAAATAAATAAATAAATAAATAAATAAATAAATAAATAAATAAATAAATAAATAAATAAATAAATAAATAAATAAATAAATAAATAAATAAATTATCCGATTATTTCTTTTGTTATATTGAAATTTATAATCATTAATAAATATTTTTTTCTTATGACATGTTAGTAATAAATTTGATTGCTTATTTATTAGAATAGTAAAATTATTTTATTAATAATTCAATAAATAATTAATATTATTCTAATATTAATGTTAAAAATAAATTATATAAATAAAAATATTAACTATATATTTTCTGTATATAAATTATACACATGTAAAGATTAATAGAAAAAAAGATTGATTATGACCTAAAATTATTATTTGATTAAGATATAAATTGTTGATTATGGAAATGCCTTATTTATTACCCCGTAAATTTTTTTTTTATTTTTATTTTTTAAATTTATAATATTAATTAAATTTATAATATTAATTATTTATAAAAATGTATTTATTTTATATTATGATAAAATCGTGAATATTATTATTAGTATTATTCCAAATTATTTTTTTTGAAAAGAGAAAAAAAAAATAAGAATTTTATTATAAATATATTTTATTATAATCATATTGATATATTATGTTTTTTTTTTTTTTTGTATTATATTACATTTTATATTTAATTTATTATATATATATTCATTATTAAATATGATTTTATTTTTTTAAGATTATATTGAACATTTTAGATAAAAATTTATTTTATAAAAGTATTTTATCCTATTATATATAATTTAAAGTTTTTGTTTTATAATTATTATTATTTTAAAAATTTAATTAAACAAATAAATATTTTGATTTCAGCTTTATTTAAGATTTAAAATATGTAAAAGATTAAATTAATATATTGTTATTATTTTTATAAATATTATTATATCTTTTTTTTTTTTTTCTTTTCTTATTTTTATATTGTCTTTTATGACACATTATGCTTAAATTTAATAATACACCAAAAGATAAAGATTTAAAAGTACATAAAAATGATAAAATTATATTTTAAATTTATTATTAAATTAATTTAACATAATATCTATTTATATTATGTATAATATATATTTTTAAAGCCATTAGGATTTGAAAATATATCAAATAAAGATGAAAATTTAAGTAATAATAGTGCATTAATAAATTCATCGAATTCAGATAATACCCATAGCCATAATGTAATATGAATAATAATTTATATAAAATTTAATTAAATTGAATAAATTTATTTTTTTTTATGACCAGTTAGTAATTATAACTGTTATCATTATTACAATTGTTATTGATATATATTTTTATATGTTGTGAATGTTTTTATAGGGGTCTGAGGATTTAAAAATAAAGCTTCAAGAATCTTATAAAGTGATACGAAAATTAAAAGAAAAAATAACAAACTTAGGACAAAAAGTATTTTTTTTTTACTTATTATTAATATAAATTTATTATATTATTTAAAATATTATTATTAAATACTACTCTATGTGGCAATATATATATTTAATAATTTCATTACTTTTTTTAATTAATAATTAACGTAATTATTTATTATATAGTATGAAAATAAATTAATCAAAGAACAAGAAAGATTTTACAATGCTGAGAAAAAAATATCTCAATTGGAATTTGAATTAGTTAATTCACAATTAAATAATAAACATAAAGTAAGCTGGATATTTGAGATATACATAATTAAATATTATTAATACTCTTTTTTATAATATGATAAATATTTATATTATTATTATTATTATTATTATTATTATTTAAAAAAAAAAAAATAAAGAACAATGAAGAATTAAATAATAATTCTGTTAAAATGAAATCATTATTAGATAATGATTTATCATCTTCCACATTTCCTCTATCTACTATTTCAAAACCACCTTTACCTTCAAGTCTATCCAAATCAAAACCCCCTTTAAACTCTATAAAATCAGCTAGTGTATCATCTATATCATTATTACAAGATAAATCTAATAACATTAATATTAGTAATAATGATTTCTATGATAATAAAGATAATTCATTTAAACCTATACCTAATTTAAATTCATCAATCAAGCAAATAAAACATTTTAATGGAACTACTGCCACAATTCATTATTTAGAATTAAAGTTAAATGAAAAAGAAAAGGAAATATCAGTAATGAAAGATAATTATGAAAAAACAATTAAAAATTTAAGATCTAATATGTCAAAAATGAAAATGGAAAGCGCGATAGAAATATTTGAATTAAAAAATAAATTAAAAGGTATAATAACTATAGTAATGCTGATCATAATAAAAATAACATATTTATATAAAAGATAATCATAATAAAAATAACAATAATAATAGTAATAATAAAAAAAATAATGCTAAAAAAATATTAGTTCGAATTTATTACTATTTATTATTTTATTATTATTATTATTATAAGTATTACAGACATTTTTCATATATTAAAAATTTTTAAAATTTTTTGTAATTGTAATTTTATTATTCAAATATATAAGATTTAGAAAGTCAAATAAAAAATGAAGATGAATTTGACAGTGATAAAATGTATTTATTTAATGATATAAATGGAAGGAAATCATCATTATCTATTTCATCATCATCATCTAATGAAGATAATAATGAATTTAAAAATAAAGAAATTGATAATTCTAATTTAAATAAAGATGAATTTATTAATAATTATAATAATAATGAAATTAACAACATCGATACCAATAATAATTATAATAATAATAACGATAATAACGATGAAAATATGAATACTAATACAATCGATACTACTACTACTAATACTACTACTAATACTACTACCACTAATACTAATACTAATACTAATAATAATAATAATAATAATAATAATAGTGATAATAATACAACAACAATAAATGATACTACTACTACTAATAATAATATAACTATCAATTCTACATTAATACCGAGACCACCATCAAAGAAACAAGAACAACGAGAAAATACCAATTCTAAAGACAGTATAAAGAGTAATTATTCAGACAATTCTAATTTAATATCTTCAAAAACAAAAATATTATTAAATAAAAATAATTATAAAACACTATCTATATTATCATCATCGTCATCGTCATCGTCATCGTCATCTTCTTTACCTAATGAATTTCCTTTAAAAAATCATTATTCTATTAATAATAATTATGAATTACAAATACAAAAATATAAATCAAAAATAAAAAATCTACAAGAACAATTAGCAAATAAAAATCAACTTATATTAGACTTATCATTGCAATTATCATCAAACTAATGTAAAATTATCATAAAATATAATTGATTAGTTTATTTTTTTTTTAGAATAAAAAAAAAAAAAAAGAAAGAAAAAGAAAAATAGTATTATTTATAAAATATCTAAATATATTTGTAAATCATTTTAATTGTTAGTTATTATAAATATAATAAATATAATACCAATAAAGAATAGAAATAATAATAAAAGTTATAATAACATTTAATAAAATGAATATAATTATTCATATAGTTTTATATGAGTTGAATTTTTTTTATTATTATTTTATTAGTATAACTTTTTTTTTTTAATAAATTTTTATATTTATTTATTAGTATAATATTTTTTTAAATAAATTTTTATTATATTTATTTTGTTATTATTATTATTATTATTATTTTATTTTTAATTTTTTTTTTTTTTATTTTATTATTTTTTTATTTTATTAGTATAATGTTTTTTTTAATAAATTTTTTTCTTTTTTAAAATATATATATATTTATATAAAAATTATAAAAATAAAACTATATATTACAGAAATATATCACATTAATATTATTAAATATTTTAAATCTATCAATATTTAATAATATAAAAGAAAAATATTATATACAAGTACAATACATTTAAATAAATATATAGGATTATATAATTATTATCATTATAATAATAATATTTTAGTTTTAAATATATATATATATATATATTTTTTTTCAATTTTATTTTAATTCTTTTTTTTTTTTTTTTTTTTTTTTTTTTTTTTTTTTTTTTTTTTTAAATTTATTTATTTCTTTATTTATTTATTTATTTATTTTATAACGCTTTATATATTTTTTATTATTAATATTAATTTTAATTAGATATTATATATAATTATATTTATTGTTATTGGTAACTATTATATATTAATATTTTTATAATGTATAAATTTATTTTATATTCTATGTTTAGTACAAATTTTATGGTAGTAATTATTATTATTATAATATAAAAATAAAAATATATATAATCAATTATCATGATGTAATTTTATCTATATATATATTATTATTATAAAATATATAATAATATTATACTATTATACTATTAATAATATAATTATTATTAATAGTGTAATAATAATATATTTATATTTTTTATTTTCTAAATCTTTTTTTTTTTTTTTTTTTTTTTTTTTTTTTTTTTTTTTTTTAATAATTAATTAATTATTATTATTATTTTTCTTTTTTTCTTCTTCTTCTTTATTTTTCATTATTTTTATTTCCATTGTTCCAAACTTAATTTTGTAATCCAAATAGTAGATATTAAGCCAAATATAATAATCAAAATATCTATTAATTTTTCGGATTTTTTTATTGCTACACCATGATAATGTAATAATGCAGGATAAATAAACATTAATGGTATACAAGCAAAACTACCAATAATTGAAACGAAATTATCAAGATTTGAAGCACCATAATAAGAAATAAAACCAAGAGTACTAACAAAGGCAGCTCTAAATATATTTTTCATCCATTTAATTACTTTACTATTTTTACCTGTATCTCTTTTTCTTTTTCTACCATTATTATTAATATTAATATTATTAATTGAAGTATTAGAAGAATTAGGTGTTATTATAGCTTGATTTTCTTCGTCAGGAATGGAAACATAATGATTAGTGTTATTTAAAGGATTAATTAACATTTCAGTTGAATTAGATGGATTAATTGAAGAATAATTTAATTGATTATTTCTTCTTCTTTTTAAGTTAAAAGATTTAAAAGGTCTTGTTCTGGGTATAAAAAGAGGTTCAATAATATGAATACCGGAATAACATGTTAGAGGAAATGAAAAAACGATAGCCAAGGTATATAATGCTCTAACAATAGTACCGATAGCAGAATCTGGGAAAACATTCATAAAAATGATGGTATTAACCTTATCACCAAAAATGTAATAGGATAAACCTCCAACAGTAAACATGGCTAAAGAAATAATATACATACTTTTTTTCAATACTTTTGAAAATTTTTCTGGTTCTTTCATGGATCTTTGTAAAGGAATGATTAATCCTATACCTTCAAATGCATAGATAGCAGTACCCATAAAAAGTGGAAATTTTTCTTGATTGAAAAAATAAAAATTATTACTAGGACCTTCAGTTGATATAATTAACAAATCAGAAAAAATAATATATAATAGACCAATTAATATGAAAATATCTGCAATTAATGAAGTAAATGAAAAATTTTGAATTTTTCTAATCCATGACAATGGTATATAAATTAAGACTTGAATGGCTATAATTATCCAATCTGGAATAATTAATGTATTATTGGAAGCAGTAGCAATAATGGATTGTATACTCTGTAGAATAAATATAATGTAAGCACAACAAAAACCACTTTGAGTAATAGCAATAGAAGTTTGAATCATAACTTTAAATGGTTTTCCAAATAATTGTTTACCAATATCACCATATGATCCACCAAATTTTTCACTACATCTAATCAAAAGAATCATAGTAAAATAGGTAAGCCAACCAGAAAAAGCCAACAAAACTAATGAGAAAAGTAGACCTCCATTAGAAAAAGCTTTTGGAAGAAATAATATACCAGTACCAACAAATGCTTTTAAGAGAAGGAATAATGTTTTTCCTTCAGATGCTGTACCAGTTTGTGAATTACTATTATTATTATTAGTAGTAGTAGTATTTGAATTATGATTATGATGAAGATGATTATTATGTTTTTTATATTTATTTAAGGGTGATTGTGAAGTATTATCTAAAAGTGGTGTACTTTCTGTTATATTTTCCATTTCTATATTAATTCTTGTTTTTTTATGTGCTTGATGTCTACCTTCAAGAACTTCAAATGAAGATTGAGTTTCAATAATATTTAAACTTTCATTATCAAAATAATTATTGTAAATATCATTTTCATATTTATGAACATTCATTTCATCTCCAACTTCACTTTCTTCATCCCAACTATCAGTATCATAATCATCAGAGGAATAATCTTCATCAAAATCATCATCACCAGCATAATGACCATATAAAGCTAAAAAATCAATGAAATTACTTGTAATCCAATGTGGAGGTAATTTACCTTGTTTTTTAGCTTTTGTACTAATAAATTCTCTTCTAAAACCACCAGGAATTGATATTTCTGATATATTAAAATCACCTTCTTTTTTCTTATTTAATTGATATAAATTTGGTTCAGATTTTGATCTTTTATTTAAAATTGATCTTTTAATTTTTTCATTAAAGTTATATATATCACGAGCATAATCACCTAATTATATAAATATTTATATATATTTATATGTTACAAAAAATTATTTATATAAATTACATATATAAATTTTATTAACAAAATTTAATTTATTCTATTATAACTATTATATTATATAAATATTATTAACAAAATTTAAATTTATTCTATTATTACTATTATATAATATTATAATATTATAAAATTATTTATTTTTTTTTATTAATTATTATATATAATTAATCATTATTTAATTTTACTTACCTCCTTTCATATTATAAATTTTGTATATATTCTCAACAGAATCCTCAGTATTTTCATCACTAATTAAATGACTATCAATAGTTTTAACTAAATAAGGAAGTGATGCATCAGGAATATAACTTGACGTTTTAGCTAATATTGAAGAATTAATAGGAGAACTTATGTTATAACTATAATTTGAAGATGAAAATGAACCATAAAATGAATTTATTGGAGAAGGTGGTGGAGGACGACTTGTTCTACGTTTACCTCGTATTCTATTTCTATTTGGTGTTTCTTTAATTTCAATTGCTTCTGATTTATTAGAAGAATTTATAGAATTATTCATTAATAATGGTTCATTTTCACTTTCATATTTATCTATTACATCAATATTTAAAGGTTCTTCAGTTTTTGGTATATTTGAAAAACTTGATGCTAAATTATTTCCTTGATGGGTAGTACTAGTAGTTGCTCCTTCTTTATTATTATCATGATGATAATGATGATGATGATGATGATGATAACTATGACTATAACTATGACTATGACCTTTACCTTTATAGGATGGAATAGCATAAATATTTGGATTAAATAAAGGATTATCTATTGATCTTGATGAAGTAACAGAAGATGATAAAGGTGCTTTTCCAGCAAAATTACGATTATGTAATGATAAAGGATTGGAACTCCAAGATCCTTCTTTTTCTAAATTATCTGTTTCTGTATTCTTCGAATTTGAAAGATCGTTTCTTCTTTTATTAAAATTTTTATACTGAGCTAAAAGATTACTACTACCATTTAATGGTTGGGATGTAGAAATATAATCCATCATACTGTTATATCTATGAACGTTTGTTTCAATATTAATATTAGTATTAGTAGGTAAACGATGAGTTCTACCAAATACATTATTATATCTAAACATATTATTATAATATTCTATTGTATTATACATAGCGTTTGAATCAATATTATCTTCATAGTTTATTCCTGCAGCAAGTGTGGCATTTGGCATACTATAACTATCACGAAATTTGACTCTATTTCCAGCTTTCATTACTGCTTTATTAATTTCCTCATTGATATCTATATTTAAATCATCATCTAATTCTTTTTCTGTATCATGATTATTGCTTTTATTAGTATCAAAGGTTATTCCTTGAATTTTAACTTTTCCTTTTTCTTTATTTAAATTTTGGTCAACATTATCTTTGTTATTCTTTTGCATTTTGAAAAATAATTCTATTTTTTTAATGATAATAATTATTATTATTTATTATTTTTTTTTGTTTGATTTATATTTTGTTTTTGTTTTTATTTTTTATTATTAATTTTGTTCAATTAAAAAATAAAAAAACAGAAAAACAAAAAACAAAAATATTTAATGTAACTGAAATACAATTTTTAATATTGACTTTTTAAATAATTTCAGCTTAAAATTATAATTCCAGTTTATTTTTTTTTTTATTAATAAAATATATATATTTCTTTTTCTTTTTTTTATTATCCTTTTACTTTTCCTTCTCTTATTATTATTATTTTTTTTACTATTATTAATTATTATTATTTTATTATTATTGCTTTTATATTATTATTAATTCTTTACATGTATAAGTATTGATTTTCTTAAAGTTTTCTTATAGTTTCTTTCTTTCTTTTTTTTTTCTTTTTTTTTTTTCTTTCTTTTTTATCTTTTAAAGAAAAAATATCAAAAATATATCTGTTTTAATATATATTAATATATTACTTCCTTTAAAATGTTATATTATGATATATATATATATTTATAATATTAATTTCGCTGTAATTCAAAATTAAAAATATAAAATAATTACTCTATGAGAAAAGGTAATAGATAAATATACACTTTAAAAATAAAAATTATATATTTAAAAAATGATAATAATATATACTATATAATAATAAAATAATTATATCTATTAATTATACTAGTAATAGAGATAAAAAAAAAAAGAAAAAACCCTCAATAGATATATATACTTATCAAAAATAGAAGATACAAAAAAAGTTTAAGAAAAATTATAAAAAATTTTTATTTCATTTTTTTTTTAAATTTTCATTTTTTGTATATTTTTTTATGCTCTTCTTTTTTTATACTAAATATTTTCCCTAATAAAAGAAAGAAAAAAGAATATATGAATATATAAAGATATAAATATCTTTATATTTTATTATTATTATTTATTATAAATAATATTTTATTTTACAAAATTTCAATCTTTTTTATTTTATTTTATGAATTATTGAAATAGTTTTCAAAGTATTTAAAAAAAGTATTTTTTTTTAAAAATACAATTTAAAAAAATAAATTAATATATTAATATATATTAAATTTAATTAATATATTTTAATTTATATATTATCATATAATATATTATTTAATTTTTTTTTTATCAATTTTTATATATGATAAAACTATAATTATTTTAAATTATTCCACAAATATTAAAAATAAATAAATAAGTTTATTATTAATTAAATAAATTCTTAAATAAAAAATAAATAAATAAATAAATCATTAAGGAAAAATTAATTAAAATATATAAATTGATAAGAAAAATAATATTTCTTATCATGATATATTAATATACAATTATAATTAAATATTTCTTATCTCTAAAACTAATTTTAATGAAGATAAAAAATGGGGTTTATAAGGAAATAAAGACTATTAAAAGGAATTCTAAAAAAATATAAAAACAATTAAAAAAAGGAGTATATATATATATAAAAAAAAAGAAGAATATATAAAATATTAATTAATAAATATAAAAAATAAATGTTAAATGTTTTTATAAAATTTTAAGTTTATTTGTTTTCTTTCTTAACTTTAAATTTTTAAAGTATATCGTGATTAAAAATTCAATGTATAAAAAAAGTGATTTGTTATTATTAAGTAATAACCAAAAAGTAAATAATTTTAAAAATAATAAAATAATAATATAATATTAGAACGATTATTATTTATTTATTTGAACATATAAAAGTATTTTTTTTTGTACCACTTTTTATTAAAAGGAAGAAAAAAAAAAGTTATAATAAAAAAATGAAATTTCCTAATATAAAAATTTTAATAATTTTAAAAATTCCATAGTAATACTAAAAAACATACAAATTTTAATAGTTTGAGATGTAAATAATAAACAATTTTTAATTACTATTTTAAAAACATTTTTTTTTCTAAAATCTAATGTAATTAAAATGATTCAAAAAATATCAAAAATAATGATAATTATAATTATTTGTCACAAAGTTAATGTTGTTACATCTTTATGTTTTATGTATTAAAAGAATTTATAATGCTTGTTTTAAGTAATGTGTTTGATTTAAATAATTATTAATTATTATTTTATACCAACATTCTTGTATATTCTTATATTATATTATATTATATTATATCTGGATATTTGGATATTTAAAATTAACTTTAAAATTTATTCATCTATTAATTAATAATATAATATAAAAGTTCATTTATTTTATGTGTAACATTTATAAAATAATCTTTTTAATTAATAAAATTCTTTTTTTTTTTTTTTTTTTTTTTTAATTAAATTTTATATAAAAGTAAACATATATTTAAATAAAAATATTGTAAAGTAAAATTATATATTTGTATTTATAATTTTAAATAATTTAACTTTACATATAAAAATTGAATAGAATTATAAAAAGTGAATAGAATTAATAATAATCTTTAATCTTATGTAATATAATTTTATCTGTTCTTTTTTTTTTTTTTTTTTTTTTTTTCAACTGTGTATTTTATAGATTTATTATATGTTTATTTAATAATTTATTATTTATTTATATATTATTTATTATATACTATTTATTTACTATATATTTACTATTTATTTATTTTTTAATTTATTTATTTATTTATTTTTATTTATTTATTTATTTATTTTTATTTATTTATTTTTATTTATTTTTATTTATTTTTATTTATTTATTTATTTTTATTTATTTATTTATTTATTTTTATTTATTTATTTATTTATTTTTATTTATATATATATTTATATATTTATTTTTATTAATTTTTATTTATTTTTATTTATTTATTTATTTTTATTTATTTTTTTTTATTTATATATTTATTGATTTATTTATTTCTTATGCATTTATTTATTTATATCTTATGTATTTATTTTTATTTATTATTTATTTATTTATTTATTTATTTATTATTTATTTATTTATTTATTTATTTATTTATTTATTTATTTACTTATTATATAATAACGCCGCTATCAATAAATGAGTTTATTTAATATAATCTAATATATAAATAATATATATTAAATCAAATAAATTATATATATTTGTACAAAAAAAAAAAAAAAGGAAAAATAAACTTTAATATTTATTATATTTTTTGACTATATATGGAAAGTATCTATTATTTAATAATAAATTTATATATAAAAAAAAATTCTAATTACATTTATATATTGTTTGACAGTAACCAATAAATTTGTCCTGTATTTAACTACTTTGTCAAAAAGAAAAATCCAAAAAAATACTTTAATATTAAAAAATATAAATGTGATTCTCAAATAATACATATTTTGTAATTAATTAGTAAAGAAATAGGGCTAAAAAAATATTATAAAAAATGTAAAATATTAATAATAAAATTTTTATTACAAAATTTTCAATTGAACATTTTTTTTTAATTTTTTATTAAAATATTTAAATAATTTATTAATATTTATATATATAATTTTTTGGATATTTCTTTTTTCTTTTTTTTTTTTTTTTTTAAAAAAAATATTTTATTTCATTTTTTATTTCATTTTTGTTTTATTTATTTTATTTATTTATTTTTTTTACTACTTTTAAATTTATTTTATATACTTTACATATATTACATATAATTAAAAATGAAATCTTCACTATCAACACTTTTATTATTTTTATTTTCAACTATTATAGTTCAAGCTCAAAACCAAAATCAAGCTCAAAGCAATACAGTTACATTAGAAACTTATTATAATCATGAATTATATTCATATACTTGTAGTCCACAGTGTAAAGAAGAATATGAAAAATATCAACCTTGTTTTAATCTTTTAGATAATGAACATATTAATGATACATTTTCAACTTTATGCGAAGCTTATAAAAAAACTGAATGTCAAGCATTCATAAATGATATTTACAAAATTGATGGAGTATGTACTAATGGTTCTGGTCCTGAAGATTATGATGTTCATGATGAAATAAATATGAATAGAGTATATTATTTAGCTATGTGTACTAGAGATAAAGATAATAATCTTTGTACTTATAGCAAAAATATTCAAGATGAAGTATATAAACCTGTTAATTTATACCATATGAAAGAAGATGTTAATAATATTTCTAATGTATGTAATAAAGGAATATGTAGAGAGACTTTAAAACAAATATTGGAACTTTTAATACCGTTATATGAAAATGATGTTAAAACAGATCCTGAATATAATTACGAGAAAGAATATATAGAAAATGATAAAAAAGCCATTGGATTTTTACAATCAACTGAATGTTATTCACAAGATCCATTTAACTTAAATGATCTTAATAAACCAAATGATGAAGGTAGTGACGCCAATAATTTAAAAACATACTCATTTTTAAGTTTACTGTTTATATCATTTATAACATTTATATTAATTTAAATGTTAATTTAATTGATATAAAATAATAATAATCAAAATAACAAGAAATCAAGATTTCATAAATAATGAAATTATCATATAATCAAAATAATAAGAAATCAAAATTTCGTAAATAATGAAAATTTTCATATAATTAAAATAATAAGAAATCAAGATTTCATAAATAATGGAAATTATTCGTATATTCAAAATAACATGAAATCAAGATTTCATAAATAATGGAAATCATCGTATAATCAAAATAATAAGAAATCAAGATTTCATAAATAATGGAAATCATCGTATAATCAAAATAATAAGAAATCAAGATTTCATAAATAATGGAAATCATCGTATAATTAAAATAACGAAAAATCAAAATTTCATAAATAATGGAAATTATCGTATATATGAAATGAAAAAAATTTTTTTTTTTATGTTAAGTTACTATTTATCATTTTTTATATATATTAATTAGAAATTATATTGTAATTTTTATATTATTATATCAACTTTTTAGATAATAATATTAAAAAGTGGAAATATAAAATATGAAAATTTAATACTATTTATTTCAAATATAAAAGAGAGAGATATACATTTAATATTTTATGATTTTTATACCTTTATTTCGTTATAAAAAATTATTGTAAAAAGCTGTGAACTAATAAATAAAAATTATCTTTCTTTTTTTTTTAAAGATTTTTTAAAAAAAAAAAAAAAACCAAAAATTATAAATTATAAGTATCATATTTAGTAATAATAAAAATAAAATAAATAAAATGAAATATTAAAAAAAAAAAAATAAAAAAAATAATATAAAAAAATATCAAAAAAAAAAAAAAATATATATATATATATATTAATATTATATTCATTTTATTATTATTTAATATTTAATATTGTGATAATTATTATATTTATAACTTTTTTTTTAATTGTTAATTATCCCTTTATCCATTACAAACTATTTGTTATTTGTTATTAATATATTCATTTTTATAATTATTTATTATTTTATATTGTATTATTATCAAGTATTTGTAATTTTTTCTTTTTTTCATTATTAAATGTCAATTATCTATTTATTTTGAAATTCTTTACTACAATTGAAGTAATAGTTTTTTCAGTAACATTAATGAATATCAATAATCTATATATATTTTGAAACTCTATACTATAGTTGAAGTAATAATTTTTTACTTTTTTTTTTTTTTTTTTTCATCATAAGCTGGCTGTATGAACGTTTTATTATTTATTATTATAGTATTAACCAATATAATTAAATATTAATATTAAGTAAAGAAATTAATAATATAATAATTAGTTTTATTATATATAATAAAACTATTAAAAATTTTCTTTTCTATCTTTAACACAATTCTAAAATTTTAAATAATACAAAATAAAATATTTATTTATATATTTTGCCTCATGCGTCTACTTATTAAAAACATTAAATTTTTTAGTTTACTGATTTATATTTATAAATTTTAATTTTTAATTTTTAAATTAGTCATTATTAATGAATGAATAGAGTAAAATTAATTAGTATTATATGAATTAAGGTTTTGGAAACAAAGCTATATAGAGTTTTTAATTTTTTAAAATATCATTGTCAAAAAAAAAAAAATTATATATATATACTTATAGTAATAGTATTATTGGTACATAAATAACTTTATTTTTTTTTTTTATGAACCAAAGTGTTTACTATTATTATTTTACATATATATTGACTTTTTTTTTTATTTTTTTTATTTTTGAAATATTAATTATCTTTAATAAAATAAAAAGAAATAACATAAAAAAGAAAAAAATAAAACCAAGAAGTGAAAAGTTAAACATAATAATATTTAAGTAATATATATATAAAAATGGAAACAGAGCAAACAATTGAAAATGGTACAATGGATGAAAAGCCAGATACTAAAAATGAATTAGAATATTCAAATGAAAAATGTGCAGTTTTTTGGGATTTTGAAAACTGTGTATGATTAATTAAAAACCATAGTTAAATAATATATATATATAAAGAAAAATTATAAATATATATTTTATATGAAAATTTCAATTTAAATAATACATATAAATTGTTTTTTTTTTTTGTTATAATATATAATAATATAAATTATTATTAATTAATTAATAATAATATGAATGAATAAATATATATATATAAAGCCACCACCATCTGGTATGCCAGGATATTATGTTGTTGAAAATTTAAGAAAAGTTATACATCGATTTGGAAGTATGATTGCACTAAAAGTTAATACCAACTTTTTCTTCTTAACTTTATAAATATAATATAATAAAAAAAAAATAAAATATCATATTTTAAGAAATTCCTATATATAATATATAAATATGTTAACATTTAAATAAAAATATTATAATTTTTAAATATTGGAAATCATATAAATATAAAATATTAACCCAATAAAATAGGCTTATTTACAAATTACTGATTCAACATCGAAAAAAAGTCTTAGAAGTGAATTACAATCAAGTGGTGTTTCATTAATTGATTGTCCTCATAATGGAAGAAAAGATGCTGGTAGATTACAAATTATTGAAATTTAAAAAATATATATTAATGATGATATGATATAATAATAATTAATTATTATTTATTAATAATATTCATTTTGTTTTTCAACCATTTATTAAAATATAGCTGATAAAATGATATTAGTGGATATGTTAGGTAAATTAAAAAAAAATTAAAGATATTCAATCTTTATATAATTTTGTAATTTTAACTATCGAATAATAATTCTAATGATATTATATACATATATCAATAATATAAAATATATATCATATCAATAATATATATTATATATCAAAAATATATCAATATAGCATTTGCTCTTGATACTCCACCACCAGGTAAACAAAATTATCAATATAATATATTTTTACTATATTAATTATATATATAATATTAAATATTACAATATTATATTTTTATTTTTATTTATTATATAAATTATATGAATAAATATTAATATTTTTTTAATTTATAATAATAATAATTATTATAATAATATACAGCAACTATTGTTTTAATTTCTGGAGATAGGTTTATTTTTTTAAACTTTTATTTATTATTAAATTATTTTTTTTCATATATAATATGAAAGTAATATAATAACCTTAATATAAATAATTTTTTTTATAAAAAAAAAAAAAAATAGAGACTTTGTATATGCTTTATCAACATTAAGAAACAGAAAGTAATTTTTATAAAAAAAAAAAGCTTTATTATAATTTTTGTTTATTAGTTTACAATAATATATATTAATACAATTTTTTACTATTAAATAAAAATATATATTAGATATAATATAGTACTTATTGTACCAAATAAAGGTGCATCAATAATATTAAAATCTCAAGCAAATATGATATTAGGTACAAATTAATAAAGAATAATATTGAAATATTTATTTTATTATTATTAGAAAATGAAATTATGAAACTAATAATTAATATATATGATAATTTTTAAATATTATAAAAAAAAATAATAATAATAAATATATATGATTATGATTTTAATATTTAAGAATGGAAATATGATGTTTTAAATATGGATGATAATGTAGATTTCCAGAATGAATTGAATAATGTTAATAATACTGCAATTAATGAACGTTTTTCAAATAGTACATCAAATCTTACTCATTCATGTTCTTATTCAAATATAACAATAAAAACAAATCTTTCTGCTATTGAAGCAACAAATAAAGCATTAGAAAAATCAGTTGTTAGTCCAGGTGAATATCCATCTTTCCCACCACCTCAACCAAAAGGATCTAAAAGTAGTCTAAGTCGACTTTCTAAATCATTTAGTTCAAATATGATTAATAGCCTTAACAATCAAAATATGCAACGATGTGGTAGTCAATTAAAATATGATGTTGAGACAAATGATAATGAATCACTTTCTAGTAAAAATAATATAACGTTTGATCCTGCCTTGCAAGTAAATAATAATACATATTGTAAGTAGAAAATAATACTTTTTTAATTTTTTTTATTCTTTTCAAATCAAAATAGTTATATTATATGTTAAAAAATGAAAATAAATTCATATTCATATTCATATAAATGTATTTAATATTAATATATATACATATAAAATATAATATAAATAAATATTTATAAATAAAATTTTTTCAATAAATATCTTTTATTATATATATAAATAAATAAATAATTAATATTAAAATAATAGCGGATGGAGATTATGTAAGAGATAGAAGATTATCAATTTTAAGTCCTATGGTACAAGGTTACTTTGATTTATTGGTTGAAATATTAGATCATGCTAAAATGGAAGGTAATGCTATGCCAAAACAAAAATCTATAAAACAACAATTATTACGTAAAAATCCATTTATATTTGAAAGATCAGGATTAAAATCATTCGAAGGTACATATAATAATAATAATAATAATAATAATAATAATTTTAAGAATGTTAATAAAATAAATAAGATAGAAATATTTAAATCAAATTTATATTTATTATCCTATTCATCTATAATTTGTTATTCCTTATAATAATTTATATATTTAATATATATATATATAGATTATATAAAAAGTGCAGAAAAACATGGTATTGTAAAAATTGGTGATAGTAACAATCCAGAACATGCCTGGATATCATTATGCGAATAATGATAATTTACTCAATAAATTAATTATTAATAATAGCTCTATCGACTTTTAGTTAATTATTTATTTCAAACTAAAAAACAAAATATATATAAAAAAATAATATTAAAATAATTATAATATTTATAATATAAAACATATGTGTATGTAATATATAAATATATAATAATAATAATAATACAAAATCTTTATTATAAAATAAATAATATATTTTTCTATTAATATTTAATAATACTTATAAAAATTAATTTTAATAAATTAAAAATAATTTATTTATTTATTTATTTATTTATTTATTTATTTATTAGAGTAAATATTCCATATTATTAATTTCTAAACAATAAAAAATGTTTTTTTTTTTTTTTTTTTTTTTTTTTATCTTCATTGCATAAAAGATTTCAAAAAATTATACTATTATTTTATAAGATTTCGGTATAACTATCGAATTGTAATGCATTAAAGAAAATATGGTGAATACCAAAATTTTTTTAATTAACGAATTACAAAAGAATATAAATTTTAAATCACGTGATATTTGTTTTTTGTGGTATGTATATGGGTTTTAATAACGATGATATATATAATAATATAGGAAATAATATATTTTAAAACAAAAATACATATTCCGTTATTTTTTTTTTATTAAAATGATATCATTATATATTATTAACATTTTAATAATTGTTTTTTTTTTAAACTTAGTATAAATATAATAAAATAAAAATTATTGATAAAATACTAAAACCTAATAAATCTAATAATACATTCATACTTTCATTTAAATTACATTCATTATATCAAAGTATTGCTTTATATCACAAATATTATTTATTATTTATAAAAGAAATTTTCATCATATAATTATTAATTATTGATTATTCATTAGTTATGATTTATTTATTAGTTAATGATTTATTCATTAGTTGATTATTTATATTAAACTTTATAAATAAGATATATTAATTATTAAGTACATAAACATTTACTTAAAAAAGATCATTCCTTTAATAAATAAAAGATATTAATTTATTTATAATTATAATCATATTATATCGTCATCCTATACATATTATACTATAGTTATATATTAGTGTATATATTAATGTATATTCCATGAAATTTGATTTAAAATTATGTGTAAAACAAAATAAAAAAAAATTTTATTATTAATTATTCAGAAACAATAATATTAAATAAATATAATTAATTATAGCATTAAAGTTTATATTAATATTAAAAAAAAATGGATTAATCAAAAAGAAATAAAAGTCAAAAAATAAAAATTATAAACTTAAAAAACTTTAATTTTGATAAATATATTATAATGTAGTGTAATATATAATCATAAATATTAAAGTTTTAATAAGTAGGTAAAAAAAATGAAATCCTCTTAAAGTTATTATTAAATTAAAAAAGAAATTTAAAATTTATATTAATATAATATTTATATATATTATAATATATTTTAATATAAATAAAGAAATGATTTAAAAAATAATAAATAAATTAATAAATCAATAGATAAATAAATAAATAAATAATAAAGAATAAATCAATAATTACAAATATAGAAATATAATATTAACTTTATTAATAAATAAAATTATAATAAATTATACTATTTATATATATTTCAATAATAAATTGTATTATACTCCATTATATTGATTTATAATTTATTATTAAAAATTTTATACTATGAAATATTAATATAAAATAATCATTTTATTTAATATAAATATATATTATTTATATAATATATATTATAATATAAATAATATAATATAAATTTTAATAGTGTATATATTTATTTATATATTTAAATTTTCCTTTCAAAAAAAAATAGAATAAAATATTATTATTATTTTTTCTTTTTTCTCTTTCTCTTTTGACAAAACAAAAATATTAATAACAGGAACGAAAGGAAGACATAAATTTATTTTGGTTTCTTATGATTTATTTTATATATGTACGTTTTTTATTGAAATAAAAATAAATAAAAGTTAAACATTAAAATAATATTTATAATGAATTAATAAATATTAAAATAGAATAAAAGTGGAAATTTATTATTCATGTTTTGTTTTTTATTAATAATATTTAAAATAATGGTTGAAATTTGAATATTGAAATTTCATTTAAAAATAATTTATTTATATCATATTAATAAAAGAGAAATGGATAGTTATTTATTTTTTTTATTAAATGGGAAGATTTTTATTCCTTATTACTTGTGTTGATATTTATAAATAAATTTTATGTATTTTTTGTACAGCCTCCAATTAAATACAAAATAAATACTTACATTTCAATTATTGTTTTTTTTTTTTCTTTTTATTATTCCTTTTTCAATAATAAATATTAAATAAATAACATATATCTAATAATATTCTTTATCTATTTTTTGAATTATATTTAAATTTGTATAGATAAATCATTTTGTAAATAAAACAATAAGGAATATGTAACAATATATATTACATATAAAATATTAATAATAATAATATAAATAATATAATAATAAAATTCAATAATTCATAACACTATACAATTTCATAAAATTAAACGAAAACGGAGAAGAAAATAATAACAATGCCAAACCCTATAAATAATTTAGAAGTTAAAATAAATAATGATAATTTGAATAAAAAATTAAATCTTCAAAATGAATTCAGAATTTTTGAACATACCGTAGAAACTCAAAATTTTTTACGTTCAACAAATCAATCCGGTTCACAAATTCCAACTGTAGAAGAATATATTAAATCACCTGTAACCATGACTCTTAGTAATACTTTAGAAAAAATGACTAAAAAAAATGTTATTTTTGATAAACTTGCATCTCAAGTCGATACTAACTCTAAAACTTGTGTCAGTCCAACAGAAAGTCCATATCTTAATCCACGTTCATTTTTATTAAAATATGGATATGATATGTAATTATTAATAAAACATATTTTTTTTTTTTAAAATTTTTTCTTTTATATCTATAAATATTAATATTATTTTCATTTTTACTAATATAATATTCATATATACAATATATTTAATCTTTTATTATTTTAATTTTTATATATTTTATTATACACTCTTTTTTTTTTTTTATTATTAATTTTTTTTTTATATTTTTAATTATAAATATGTTTTTATATATAAAGTATTAAAAAGATTGGTGAAGGAGCTTTTAGTAAAGTATATAGCGCAACACATATGCTTTCAAATAGAATAGTAGCTATTAAATGTTTGGATAAGAAAAAAATAATTCAAAATTATGCTTTAACTGAACGTGTATTTAGAGAAATTACATTATTAAAAAGTATTAATCATAAAAATATTTGTCAACTTTTACAATTAATTGATTCTCCACAATATATTCATATGGTATTAGAATATGAAAGTGGCGGTGAATTATATGATGAGATTGTTAAAAAAACAAGATTATCACCTGAAGTAAATAATTCTATATATTATTATATAATATATACTATTCATCTTTTTTTTTATATTAATATAATTATTATTATTATTATTTATGAAAAATAATAACCCATTTTTTTAATTATTAATATATATATAAATAAGGAAAGTCAAGTATATTTTAAACAATTAGTTTCAGCAATTGAATATTGTCATAATTTAGGAATTGTAAGTTATTATATAAATATAATATTTTATTTATTTATTTATTTATTTATTTATTTATTTATTTATTTTTTTAAAGAAAAATTAAAAAATATATTAAAAATATTGATATTAATTTTTTTTTTCTAAAATATTAAAAAGGTTCATAGAGATTTAAAACCAGAAAATATTCTTTTAGATAAACATAAGAAAAATGTTAAAGTAAATAATAATATATATTAATATATATAATTTATAATAATACTAGTTAAATAAATATTATATTTAATTCATTATTAAAATACAATAATGTAATATATAATACATTTCAACTAATAAAATTTATTAATACATAAAAAAAATAAAAAAAAAAATAAAAAAATAAAAAAAAAAAAAAGATTATAGATTTTGGTTTTTCAAATTTAATTAAAGATAATTCCTACAAATTAGGTACTTTTTGTGGATCTGTGGCATATGCAGCACCAGGTAAAATATATATATATATATAAATTATATGTTTTCAAACAAATCAATTAAATAAATTATTATTATATATATATATATATAGAGGTTTTATCTTCAAAAAAATATGATGGAAAAAAAGCTGATATTTGGAGTCTTGGTGTTATATTATATGTTATGCTCGTTGGTCAAGTACCATTTAAAAGTAGACATGTTAAAATTTTATATGAATCTATGGTAAATAAAGAATATAATATACCAGATTATGTTCCTAATGATGCCAAAGATTTAATTGAAAAAATGTTAATATTGGAACCTGAAAAAAGAATTGAAATGGATGATATATTGGTTCATCCATGGGTAGCGAATCCAATTGTAACAAGAAGAAATAGTTCAGGTATAGGATTAATGAATATTTATGATGTAAAACTTGCTAATGAAAATGAAATTGTTGATAAAATTGTAGAAATTTGTAAAAATAATAATATTAGTGAAAATAAAATTAATTTAAATGATGATAATTTTGGTATGGAACAACATGGTTTCGATACTAAAGAATTTAGAGAAAGTGTTATTAAATGTATTAATTTAGATGAACCATCATCAATTAAAGCATTATATTTCCTTTTAAAAGAAGAAAAAGCAGAAAATTTAGAAAAACAAATGACTAAAACTTGGAAAATGAATTCCTTAGAAGTAGCAAAAGAAAATGATGTAACCGTATATGAATCTATATGTGAAAATGATAATGAAAATGATGAAATTTCTGTTCAAGAAAAGAAAATTCAAGATAAAGAAAATGCTATTAGTCAAAAATTTATTCATACTCATCAAACACTAGGACATCGTAGATTATCTTCTGGTAATACATCACTTTTAAGTCCTACACAAACAACTAACAACAACAATAATAATATTTTTAATAAAAGTGGAAGTAATCTAAATATTATGAATAATAATAATTATAATAATAATAATAATAATAATAACAATAATAATAATATCAATAATACATTGAATACTTATAATATGAATGATCCAAATTATATACCAAGAACACCAATTAATGATAATACTACATTTATGTTATTAAATGGTAAATATGAAAATATTTCAAATAATAATTTTTCAATGAAAAAAAGGAATAAATATGATGATGTAGAAATGAATTCAGCTTATAAAGTTTATGGTAGTGAAACAAAATCAAAATCTACATCTTATAATAATAATAATAATAATAATGATACCCAAACATCTTCAACATTATCACCTTCAATAGGAGAAATTAATACCCCAATATCAGCACCACCATATCAAAATAATACAAAATATGTTTATGAAATTCCTACTTCTTTAAGTATTAAACCTGAAAAAAATAGGGATGAAAAAATCTCTAAAAATGAAACTTTATTAGAACAAATACGTAGAGTGAAATTTAATAATAATCAACCTATTTCAGCTCCAGTGGAACGTTCTCATTATCAACCTTATTTAGCAAGTTTTCAATATGGTATTAAAAAAGTGAATGGAGATATTAATGATAAAGTAGAAGATTCTATGTTTAAAGTTCGAAATAATAATTTATTCCCACCTCAACTTTCAAAAATTGCATGTTCTTCCTTTAATGAATTTTCATGTGCAATATGTAAATATTTAGAAAATCATAATATTAAATATACAGAATCTGTCAATTATGAAAATGATGAATCAGATGTTTATTATTCATATACATCTTTAAATCATAATTCTAAAAATAATATAGAAGAAGAAAAAAAAGAAAAAGAGGAAGAAAAAAGTATAAATGATCCAATGGAAATAAGTCTTCAAAATAATAAAACAATAAAAACTTTAATTATTGATTGTTATCTTAAATTAAATGAAGAAAAAGATAATAATAATAATGATAATAATGATAATATGTTTATTCCAAATTCTTTATTAGAATCAAATTCACCAACAGAAGCCATGGAATATTTAATTGAAGAATTATCAAAACAAGATCGACTTGCAGATGGTATACATTTCCAAATGACAATTGAAAATATTTCAATGAATCAACATGAAATGATAAATGATTTAAATAATAATAATAATAATAATAATAATAATAATAATAATCCAAAAACTTTATATGTTAGAACTTTATTAGATCCAACTGGTGTAGGACCAAAAGAAGAAAAAATATTTAATGATTTCATTCAAGATTTAGTATTATCATTAAAATAAATAAACTTTTTATTATTATGATTATTATTTTATTTTAATTTTTTAATTTTTTAATTTTTTATTTTTTTAATTTTTTATTATATATTATGAATAATAATAATAAAAATAATCAAAATTATTTTTCTATATATAGATTTATATTTAAAAAAAAAAATTATATTTAACAATTAATATTAATATTAATATTACTTATTAATTTTTGAAAACTATATTATAATATAATAATATTAATAAGAATAAATATATAAAATATTTAAATAGATTTATTTTTTAAATATTTAATATTATTATTATTATTATTATTATTATATATAAATTATAAATATAAATTTATGTATACATAATTAAAAAAAAATAATTTATGATTTATTATTATATAATATATATTTTATAGATAGATTACATTAATTTTTCTCTTCATTATTATTATCATTATTATTACTATTATTATTATTTAGTTATTATCAAAATATTATCTATTTAAAAATATCTTATAATATAATATTAAAAATTTAATAGTTATCTAGTTTCTTGTTATATATTCTTTTTATATTATTTTACCTTTATATATATTTATATATAAATATTTTTATAATTATTTTTATTATTATTATTATTATCTATAATCCTTAATTATACAAATAAATAATAAGTATTATAAAAAATATAATTAATTAATGATAATAATGATAATAATAATAATAATAATGAATAATATAAATATATATAAATAATGTTTTTATTTTTACTTTATATGTTATTAAATTTTTTTATATTTTATTTCTTGTATTAATTTTTATTAAAATGTACAATATAAGATATTATTTTTTGAAATTATTAAGAAAAATAATTTAATTTTAATAAAAAAAAATTCACTAAAAATATAAAATAATATATATAAAAATATATATAAATATAGTATAATGTGTTGAAAAAATAATGTTAATAAATATAATAATAAATATTAAATACATTTACAAAACTTTTTAAAAATATTCTATATTAAATATTTTTTTTCTTTTAAATAAAAAATAAAGCATTGTTTAAAACTAATATAATTATTTAAATATTTTTCTATATCTTTCAAAAATTCAAATGGCTTTTCTATTTTACTTTGAAATTAAAAAATATAAATAGAAAGAATTTGAATAAAAATAAAAATAAATAAAAATTAATAAATAAAATAAATAAATAAAAGTTTAATAATAAAAACTAAATCAAATCATTTACAAAATTTTTATAATCTTATAATCTTATGGTGTTTTGAACCTTAGAATAAAAATTTTTTTTCTTAATATCTAAAAATTTTTTAAACGTTTTAATCTTCTTTTTTTTTTTTTATCTTTTTTACCTCTACAAATTAATAAATATTTTTAATTAGAAAATAGAATTAATAGTAACATTAATAATTTTGAAAGAAATAGAAATATTAATAGTTACGTTATATATATATATAATTTTGGTGGAAGAGAGTTGTGTATTATTAATGATATTAACAACCTTTCAACTCACATCAATGATGATAACACAATAAAACAACCTAATAAATGGAAATATCAACCCGTCATGTATTGGATAGATCAATTTTACCTTAATTCATATATTGATAAATTAAGGATTTGTATAGACTTAATGTTTTTTTTTATATATAATTTTTTTTTAGTTTTATTTCATACTTTCAATATTCATCATTATTATTTTATGATATTATTTATTCTGGTTTCTTTTATTTTAAACGTATTTTTTTTTATTATTTACATTTTTTCCATATTTATATATTGTTATATTTTTTTATTACATGTTTTTAATATAGAAATCAATATTTAATTTATTTAAATATGATAAATTATATTTAAATAAATTATATTATTTGTTAGAAAATTATTAATTTAATATATGTCTAGTAACAAATTATTAAATTAATAAAATTTTTGGTAACGCAAATTTTTTTAAAAAAAAAGTATAGAATTGAAATTTTTATTTTTTTTTTTTTTTTTTTTTAATTATTATTAATATATATTTTTCAACAATAAAGTAATAAACAAGTTTATATTATATATATATATATATTATATATATTGTATGTATTTATATACAACTATGCATAACCATATTAATGAATAAATGGATAAATAAATGAATACATAATTAATAATAAATTAATTAATTATGTATTATTCAATATAATTTAATTATACAATATTATTTATTTATAACTTATAAATAAACTTAAACTTAACATTAATATTATATAATTAAAATACATATGTATATATATATGTATATATATATGTAAGTTACAAGTTAGGTGAAGGAAGAAGACTAAAATAGTAATTGTAACTATAATAATAACAAATAGATAGAAATATAAATAATTTGTAAATAAATAGTTTATTAATGGTAAAATATTAAAAATTAATATTTTATCGTAATTTAAGTATATTATTCATATATTTTTATGTCTATTTTATAAAAATTCATTGATACTGAACCATTAGATGGTAATGATTGAACATAAAATTATTATTTAATTAAAAATAATGATTAATTATTCTTTACTTCTATGATCTTCCATTGTTCTTAATGCATTGATTATATCTATAATAAAATATAGTATTGTAATATAATACTAAAAATTGTAATATATTATTAAAATTTATGATACAATATTAAAAAGAGAAGTTGTTAATTAAAGTATTGTCATAAAATTAATTATTCTTATATTAAAAGAAAACAATATAAATATCCAAAATGAGATTTTTATACAAATTTATTATTTTATAATAAGAAATATTGTAATATAATATTATATTACAGTTTACCATATGATCTAATTATTTTCTATATTTAGTTTTTAAATATTACATCTTAATATTATTATTATAATTGTTAATAAATATTTTTAATTCAAAATAATAAATATATATATTTATCATGATTAATTATATTTTCTTTTATTAGTTTAAATCTAATATAATGATTTAAATATTTTTCTATGTCTTTCGAAAATTCAAATGGCTTGTCTATTTTACTTTGAAATTAAAAAGTATAAATAGAAAGAATTTGAATGAAAATAAAAAAAAAAACAAATAAAAAATAAATAAAAAAGTTTCCATTTCTATAGGGCTTTTCTATATTCATAGTTTGATTATTACAATTGCTAAAGATGAATCGCATTTTACTTCTTTGTTCCTTACTTCTATTAACATTAGTGAACTTGGTTGTTGGAAAACTTGAATGTATTGGTCATTCACGTGGTTTTAAAGGTTCAACTCATCAAGTATGTGAAAGTGGTTATTATTTACAATATTTGAATTGTGTTCCTGACTGTAGAAAAAGTTATAATAGTAAAGAATTTACTGTTTATTATAACGAAGCTGCCGAAGTAGGATGGAAATGTTGTAAGAATGTATAAAAAAAATTAAAAAAATAAATCAATAAATAAAAACAAATAAAATAAATGAATAAAAATAAATGAATAAAAATAAATAAAATAAATGAATAAAAATAAATAAATAAAAACAAATAAAATAAATAAAAATTAATAAATAAAATAAATAAATAAAAGTTTTATAAAATAAACAAACATAAGTTCTTAAAAACCAAATCAAATCATTTACGAAATTTTTATAATTTTATGGTGTTTTGAACTTTAGAATAGAATTTTTTTTTTCTTAATATCTGAAACTTTTTTAAACGTTTTGATCTTTTTTTTTTTTTATCTTTTTTACCTCTACAAATTAATAAATATTTTTAATTAGAAAATAGAATTAATAATAACGTTTAATAATTTTGAAAGAAATAGAAATATTAATAGGTACGTTATATATATTTATATATATAAAATTTTGGTGGAAGGGAGTTGTGTATTATTAATGATATTAACAATTATCCATATACGTTTACGCTGTGGATATGTATATAACTCGTAAATAGCCTTTAAGAGTGGAAAGGTTTCAAAAGATTGCCCTTCTTATTACCTCTGCTGTCAACAAGGTGAGCAATCCTTTGAACATTGGATCTTTAATTGCCCTTTCTTTTCTCTTATTAGATAGAACTCACTAGATTTCATCAATGACCTCTTTATCACATTTGCAGACAAAATAAAGAGACACTCTTTATATAATAATTACATCCCAATCTTAGAGTATGAAAAACATATCAACCATAAAATATATCTATTCGTTCTTGGGAATCGATAAGACATAATAATAATATCTCAAATCTCGATATTATTTCAACCACAGAGCCTTCGGAGTCATCTTCTTTTATTAGAAATGATGACGATTACCCAAGGGAGAGTTTAGTGGACACCACACTATCTTTAATTCAGATGTTAATTTTTTGTTTTATATTATTTTACCATTTAGAGAGGAGTGAAATCCAAATAGTACCTTATACTGAAATTATAATTATTCCAGAGATTTATTATATTTTTCTTTATATTAAATTTATGTTATAGATTTTTATATAGTATTTTTTTTTTTATTTTAATCTATTTTCTATTTTCTGTACTAAATCTAAATGTATTAATAACCATTTATAATATATAAAAAACATGGAAGTGTATTCTCTTACTTTAGTCTAAAAAAAAAATTTACTATTATCGATATAAAAGGGAATTGAAAATTTTGTATAAATGCTAAATCAAAATTGGTATTTATAATAGATATACCGTTCTTGTTACAATCTGAAATTCTATTGAATAATATCCTTCCTATTGTTTATAGAAATTTAAACCTAACCTTTCAACTCACCTCAATGGTGATAACACAATAAAACATCCTAATAATGGAAATATCAACCCGTCATGTATCGGATAGATCAACTTTACCTTTATTCACATATTGATATATTAAGGATTTGTATAGATTTAATAATAATAATTATAATAATAATAATAATAATAATAATAATAATAATAATAGTTAACAATAAACATATTTTTAAAGTATATATATATATATATCAAAAGTTGAAAGATTATTAGCAGCCAACTTCATTCGGCCATGAACGTTGAAAAAAAAAAAAAAAATAATTATTACATAAGTTAGAATGAATACTTAAAAAAAAAATAAAAATTAAAAAATTTGAATAGTAAAATTTATTATCTATTTTTTATTTTTTTTTTTTTTTTATTCAAATTTTTAAAAATTATTATACTATAATTTATATCTATATAAATATATGATTAACAGTAAAAAATTCAGTAAAAGAAAAAAAAATAAAATAAAATAATAATAATAATAATAATAATAATAATAATAATAATAATAATAATAATAATAATAATAATAAATTAAACTTTAGTACTTTTAAAAAAGAATTATCTTATTAAACTAAAAACTAATATATGATAATTTTTTCGTAGTGATCATTTCAACAACTAATATTGTTGAAATGATCACTACGAATAAATTAAAATTAAAATATATAATAATAGTATAATATACTTTTTATATTTTTTATTTTTTATTTTATTTTTATTTTTATTTTTATTGATTTTTTTTTATTTTTTATTTTTATTTTTATTTTTATTTTTATTGATTTTTTTTTTATTTTTTATTTTTATTTTTATTTTTTTTTTTCTTTTTCTTTTTACTTTAAACTTTTTTATTCAAAAAAAAAGAAAAAAGCTATTCTATTTTCTAAAATATTTAAATAATCTTTTACTAACTTTTTTTTTTCTTAAATATATATCTAAAATAATTATTGCCAGAATAATTAATATTTACATGATTTTACATAAAAAGTTTTTTTTTTAAAAAAAAATGTTTCATATAAATTATTATATATCAATAATTTTTATATTTAAACATTTTTAAATGATAATTAATATGTTATATTTTCTCTTTTCTCTCTCTTTTTTTTTTTTTTTTTTTTTTAATTTATATAGTATATCTTGTTGATGTTTTCATATTTCTTCTTCATTTTCTTTTTCTTTTTCATTTGCTTTTGTCCAATGTTTTTATGTTTATATGGATGAATTAAATAATTTAAAATATTATTATTAACAAAACAATATATTATAAAAGTAAAAAAAAAATTAAATCAAATTACTAATAATTATAAAAAAATATGTATATTTAATTTTGAAAAAAAAAAAGTGTCACTTCAGTTATATAATATATTAAAAAAAATAAATAATATTTTAAACCAAATAAAAAAACAAGTTAAAGAATAAAATATTAAATTAATTTAAGGTATAAAATTTTATAATATATATATAAAAAATTAAATTAAATTAATAAATTTGAAATGAAAAAAAAAAAAATAAAAAATAAAAATAAAAATAATTCTTATATTATAATAATAATTTAAATTATTTTTGTATTATTGATTAATTAAATGAAATTATAAAAGAGAAAAAAAAGAAAAGATATTAAGTGAATAAAAGTGAGATATATTTTATAATGTTAATGTTAATGTTGAAATGCAAGAAAAAATAATAATGATAAATTCTATGAATGATTTTTTATTTGTAAAGTGGTAAAAATTACTTGATATTATTTTTTAATGTTGATCTTACTTTTGAAATATTAAATTATGTGTAAATTAGAAAAAAAAAAAAAATAATAAAAAGAAAAAGAAAAAAAATTATTTTTCTTTTATTTATAATAATGATCTTAAAATGCTATTATCTGTTGTTGATTACAATCTTCTTGCCACCAAAATGCATGATTTACTAATTCATATTCTTCAGCATATTCATTAACATTTTTTTCCATATAATAACACCCTATTAAATTAGAATCATCAACATTTAATATAATCTTTTCATTATCTATTATTGATGAAGATGGATTGGATTCAGTATTTATATTTTGTGATTGTGATTCTGAATGTGATATTGATGAAGATGAAGAGGATGAGGATGAATTTGTATTATTTTCTTGATTTTTGCTCTTTTCAATTTCTTTTTGAATTAAATGTTTAGTTATAAAGGATTGTTGTAATTTTAATGATGAATGATTCTTTGGAATTAATGGAGCTAAATAATTATAATCATAAGTTTTTCTTTGATGCATTTCTTTTGGAATATAAGCATTAGTATTTGATTCAGCATTTGGATTTGAATAATCTACCCAACCTTCTCTATAATAAATATCCATTGGAATTTTTGGTGAATAAGGAAGAATGGCTTCATTTGGTAAAGTAACAATGATTGTTGGATATTGATTTGGATTTTCTTTTACTTCAGATTTCTTATTAATTGAATTATTTGGAATTAAAAATGGATTTGATTTCAAAAAGGTATCATTTGGTATAATATTTCCATTTTCATCAATTTTAATATTTGGAGTAGACATTGGGAAATTATTTGTAGGTGAAATATTGGAAATATGATTAGCTGGCAATTTATTAGTATCATTTTTAGAAATAACAATATCTACTTGATTAGCTTGTAATCCATATAGTGAAATTTCATTTCTATAACTAATTAAACCTTTTTCTTCATTACTCTATATAATTATTATTTTTTTTAAATAAAAGAAAAAATAAAATAAAATAAAATAAAAAATAATATATTAATATATATATTAATATAATTTTTTCAATAAAAATGTTATGTATTTTTAAATATAATATTTAATTTATATTTTAATATATTTTTTATCATAATCTATTAAATGTTGATAATTTACCAATTTAGTTATAATAAAATTATGAATTTTTGACACTATACTTGAATTAGTATAGTTATAATTTGTCACTTTACATACAACAGAGAATATTATAAGAAAAATAAATGCTAATTCAAAAAATTTTATTGAATTTGCATTAGTATTATCTACTATAGAATATGAACTATTATCGTATTTATTCATTTTGATATATTTTATTTTAAATTAATTTTTCTTTTTTTACAGTTGTTAATTACTTTAATTTAGATAATAAAAAATTTTTTTATAAAAAAAACAGAAAATTTGTTTCTTTTGTATTTTTTTAAAAAAAAAAGTTCAATACTTTTTAATGATAAAATTTCTGTACAAATTTCATTTTATATTTCAATATAGATATCTTTTATTTGAAATAATAGTTATTAAAAATTAGAACATAATAATATTTTAATTGCAAAAAAAATTTTTTTTTCTTTATACTTTATTAATGATATTTATGAATTTCATAATTTAATAGTGTCCAAAGTTTAAATAAAATTTATATCTTATTAAAAAAAAAGTGTGAATAATATTTATGAAATAATATATTTGAAATAAAAAAAATTTCTAGAAATTTCAATTATAATTTTAAATGATAATTCTTTTAAGTACAATATAAAATTATAATTGAATTTCTTTAATATAATTATATATTTAATTTATTATTGAATTTTGATAGTTTATGTTTCAAATTTATGGAAAAATAAATATTGTTTAATGTAATCTATTTTAATTTTAACTTAAATTATATATAATAAAATCTTTTTTTTTTTTTTTTTATAAAAAATTATATATACAAATAAAATTTATATATATAATAAAGTATTTAATGGAAATTAAATTATATTTTTTAAAAAAAAAAAAATTAAAATTTAAGATATAAAAAAAAAAAAAAAAAAGAAAAATTTATTAATATATATTTATACTGAAAAAATTTTTTTAGAAAAAATTTTTTTAGTATTTAATTTTTTTTTATATTTATTATTTTATAACCATATATTATATATAAATTTGTTATATTTTAATAACTTTAAATTAACTTTATATATATATATTATATATAAAAATAAATTAATTTCTTTAAAGAAAAATAATATATTACTTATTACATTGATGAATATATAAATTATATGCAATTATATATTAAAATATTTTAATAAACACATAAACATATAATAAATTATATTTATTACACAATTTACCCTTATATTCAATTAATATTAAAGTTATATATATTTATATAATTAATATATGAGGAACTATAATTAATTCCCAATAATAATAAAATAGAATGTACTACAAATATATTAAAATATATTATAAATAGGAACAAAATCTATACTTTAATTGATTAGACAGATAAATGTTAATATATTATATATATATTTTTCTAATTTATAAATTTGTAAATTTGTAAAATAAGAAAATATTTTTTTTATTTTTTAATAATATATATGTACAATATATTATATAATATATATAATATATATTAAAATATATTAGTATATATATTAAATGTTTTAGGAATATATACAATTATGGGTAATAGACAAAAATTATTAACAAATATATATTATAAATATATATATTAATGTCTTTACACATATATATTACATTATAAATACAATATATAATAATTGAAATGAATTGAAATCTAACCTTGAAAAATGCCGTAAAAGTTATTTTTATAATAAATATTTTAATTAAAAAAAAAACGAGAATTAATAAATATAAATAAATATAAAAATAAAAAGATATAATAATTATTAAAAAAAAAAAGCAATATATTAAAATATAAATAAAAAAATTCTATAAAAGTAAATAAAAAAAAACAAATATAAATAATAAAATATATTATTATATATTAATTAATATATTAATTATATAATATCTATTTAATAAAAAAAAAAAAAAAAGAAACACAAACAGGAAAAATTAAATGAATTAAAATAAAAGGATTTCTTTTTCATTATATAAAAAATACCAAAAAGAGAAAATAAATTTATATTAATGAATAACAATAAAAAAAAAAATTATTATTATTTAAACAATTGAAAAGAAATAAACCATAAAAAAATAAGGAAAAAATCCTTTTTTTTTTAAAATTTTAAAATTAAAAATAAAGTAATAATTATATTATATATAATAGAAATAGAAAAAAAAATTTTTTTTATCTAATTTTACTATAATTATATAAAATTAAAATAAAAATAAAAAAATATATAATATAATATAGAAAAAAAAAATCAATTAAAACATTAATCTAAACTTTATAAATTTAATTTTAAATGATATGCATGAAATCAGGAAAAAATATTTTAAAAAATGAGGCTGTTAAGTTTGTATAAATATATCAATATGAAAAAAAAAATTTTTTTTTATAATATTCTTTTATGGAATACATTATAAATAATTATTAATTTGTAATTTGTATACATAATGTAATAATACTTTGAAATATATTTTATAAATTTTAAATAATTATAAAATTCAAAATCTTTTCTTTTCTTTTTATAATAATTAATTAATATTTATTAATAACAAATATCTTAATTTTATATTTTATAGTTAAAATATTTCCATATTTTTACTTTCTTTTTTATTTCCTTTTATATCATTTATCCTTTATTTTCTTTAATAATATTATTATAAATGGTAAATGAATCATATGGAATAATAAATTATACATCATAATAAATCAATAAAAAAAAGTTTAAAATAATATAAAAAGAGTATAAGAAAATATTAAAGAATACTTTAATGACTATCTTTTTTAATTTAAAAACTTTAAAGAAAAATAGAACAATCATAGATCATATTAATCATTTCATTTTATCGACATATAGAAAAATATATTTACTTATTTAATCATGTTTTATGAATATTAAAAAAAAAAAAGAAAAAATAATAAAATAATATAATAAACTTTTTTTTTATTATAAAAAGCATCCTTTTTTTATGTCATTTTTATAAACACTTTTAGTATTCACAAAGAATTTAAACTATATTAAAATGTCATGATTTTTCACCTATGAAGATGAATGGTTCAAAAATTTATACCATGCCCATGAAGTAATTATATTTTGAAATGATTATTTTAATTAATTTAAAAAAAAAAAAAAAAAAAAAAAACAATAATAATTAATTATTGATATTAAATAAAAAATATTAATTATTAAAATTTTTATATATTATTTATTTATTATATATTATTTATTATATATTATTTATTATATATTATTTATTATATATTATTTATTATATATTAATTATTATATATTATATATTATATATTATATATATAGTATATTCCATTTTAATATTTATATATAATATTTTTATATATAAATATTAAAATATATCAATTAATATATTTTGTTCTTTTTTTCTTTTTTTTTAATTTATTTTTTTACATATTAGGTAATTTATTATTACAAATACATTATTTTTACATATTATGTAATTAATTATGTAATACAAAAAAGTATTTTAATATAAAAAAAAAACACTACATATGGTCATTAATAAAAATATATTAAAATGTAAACCAACAACTGAATAGCAATGAAATTAATATAAAAAGGAAGGTAATTAATTAGTTGTCAACCAAAAAAAGAAATTTAATTAATAACATTAATATTAACAAAAAAATAAAGTTGGAAGACTTTGTTTTTTTAATATTTAATATTTTAATTAAAATTATTTATTAAAATAAATAATTAAATAGTAAAAAATTATAATTAATTATTTAAATAAAATAATCAAATTACAAATAAATATTAAAATACATGAAAATGAAAAAAGAAATTAATATAATAATAATATATTATAACAATAAATTATATATATAGTAAAAATATATATTAATTATAATATTTTATATATATTACAATACTTTTATATATAAAAATAACCAAAATAATAACATTCATTTATATCTATTTATTGATTGATTTATTCATTTATTTATTTATTTTATTTATTTTATTTATTTAATTTATTTATTAATTATTTATTATTCATTTATTTATTTAATTTATTTAATTTATTTAATTATTTAATTTATTTATTTAATTTATTTATTTTATTTATATAATTTATTTATTAATTAATTATATATTTCTTTATTTATTTTAATTATTTAATTTATTTATTTATTTTATTTATTTATTTTATTTATATAATTTATTTATTTATTTTATTTATTTATTTTATTTATATAATTTATTATTTATTTATATAATATATACTTATTTATTTATTTTTTAAACTTTTTATTTTTATTATATAATATTATATTTATTCTTATATATTTAATTATACTTTTTATATATAAATTTATATATAATAATATACATAGTTAATACTTACTATTTATAAATTATTATAAATTAATATATAATAAAATATAATAATGTATAAATAATTTTTTTTATTTTTCTGTTTACTATTTGTGTAATCAATTTTTTCTTTTTTTTTTTTTTTGGTTGTTGTTCTGTTTTGTTTTGCTTTGTTTATTTTACACTAAATATTCAAATATATTCATATTAATAAATAATATATATATTAATAAATTAATATATAAATCAATAAAAAATATTTAATAATGATTATTTAAATAAAAAAAAAAATGGCAGAGATATAAAAGATAAAAGATGGAAGGTTAAATCATAGAAAAGATTATAATATTAATATAATAATAAATTTTCAACATATTGAAATATTAAAGTGTAAATTTTTATAATAATAATAATAATAATTACAATATTATTATTATTATTATAAATTATTATTATTATTATTATTATTATTATTATTATTATTATTATTATTATTATTATTATTATTATTATTATTATTATTATTATTATTATTATTATTATTAGCTATTATTATAAATTTATTATTATTATTAATTATTATAATAATTAAATAGAAAAAAAAGATGAAGTAATCTTTTTTTTTTTAATTATTAATTACATTAATGTATATTAAATCTACATAATGGAAAATTTTCGTATTAATTAAATTGAAATGATTAATTTATTATATGTGTTATAGCCATTATTTGATACAATGATCCATCAATATAAAATAATATAAAAATTATTATATATTTTATACTATATATAAATTGATTAAAAAATTATTAACAAATTAATATTAACAAAAAAAAAATAAGGCTGCCACAATAATTTTTTTAAATTTATTAACTCTTTTACAATAATAAATAAAAAAAAAAACTAACATATTTAAAAAAATTCAATAACTGTAAAATATTTTTATGTAAAAAAAGCAAAAATTAAAAATATATTCTATATAGTACCTAAATCATTAATCATTATGCATTTCTTTTTAACAAAAGAGAATTACCATGTTATAATAATTTGAGAAATAATTTATATTATAATAAAATATTAAAAAAAAAAAAAAAAAAAGAAGGCTATCAATATAGAAGAAAACTGAATATATATTTTTATATTATTATATATATATCTTTAATACATATATTTATATAAAAGTTATTATATTATATCATATTGTATTATAAATATTATAAATTGGTCTAATAGTAATATAGTTATACTTTATTATTTTATATTTGTTATATATATTATATATTTATTATTTTGTATTTGTTATATATTAAATATTAATTCATTTAATATTAATAAATTAATTAATTACTATATAGTGAAAAAAAAAATTCTTGTAATATTAATAAAGAAATGTCTTTCTGTAATAATAATATGCCAATTAAAAAAAGTTTAAAAGTGAAACTTGTAATATATAATAATAATATATAATAAATATATAAATAAATATATAAATATATAATAATTTTGATGATTTTATATGAATACATCAATTAATCATAAAAATTGCAACTTTAAATTAAAAGATTATTTTTTTATTTAACTATTCTGTAAAAAATAATATATTCCATTATATTATATATTATATATTATAATATATTAATATTTGTATACATTACTATAAACAATTAATCATAACACTATTTAATCCTTTAGATATAAAATAGAAATAATGTAATAATATTAAATGTAAATAGTTTTTTTTTTAATATATTGACCATTATAAAAAAAAAAAAAATTTCACCAATAATATGATATGTTAAAACTATAATAACTTTAAAAGTCAAAATAAAAAAAACTAATAATAATATAAATTAATATAAATATTTAATATAAATAATACAGATATGGTAAAACTTGGCTAAATGTTTTTTAAAAAAAAAAAAAAAAAGTGAAATAAAATAAAATGTCTTGCCTATTAAATCTATTGATAATAAAAAAAAATTTTTTAAAATATACATAAAACATAAATTTATGTTAATAATGTAGTAATCATGTGATCATTTAATATAAAAAATGATTAGTCAACAATTGAATAATAAATAATAAAAATAATCCATATATATACATACTTTATTAATTATTATATATATGGATTATTTTTATTATATATATTAATATATATTTATTAATATTAATTTTTCTTTTCTTATATATATCCCGAAATTCCTAAATGAAAAATTACCCTGGCTTAAGAATTAGCTAAATATGGTCAAAAAATTTGACGACGCACGTTTTATGTTAAAAAAAAGAAAATTATTAATTAATACTAATTAATTTATTAATAAACTATTAATAAGATATAAAACAATTTAATATTGAAAATTAATAAAATATTTATTAGTCATAATAAAACTCTACAAATAAAAAAGAAGCAAAGAATGAAGCAAAGAATGAAAAGACGGAACATACATTCAATAAAAAATAAAAAATTGTTTAAAAGATATTTTTAGTTAAATAAATATAATATAACTAACTATGTTGATTAGTCCTAATTCATTATTAGTCCTATTTTTTTATTAATCACAGTTTCTTAATACAATAAATAAATAAATAAGGAATAAACATTAAATAATATAATAAGGAATAAATTATAACTATTTTTTCTAAAGATTAAGAAACTAGAAAAAATATTTAATAAATAAACTTTTTATAACATATACTTGTTATATCTTAATTGTTATTATCGTTATTACTGTTATGGTTATTGTTATATAATATATAATTATATATATCAATTATTATTTAAATTATTTATATCTTAATATATAATAATATTAATAGTATAATTATTTAAAATAGTTTAATTAATTAAAATAAAATTATTTTAAAACAAATTTGATTTGAAAAATTGATAGACATAGAATAAAATAAAAAATTTTATATATTATAAATTATTAATTTGTTTTTTTTTTATCATAAAGTAAAAAAAAAATAGTAATAAAGAACAAAAATAGTAAAAAAAAAATTAACTAAAAAAGGTACTCAAAAGCAAAAAATAGTTGTGCATCTATATAAATATAAAAAGTAAAAATTAGTAAATAAATACTTATTTTATATATGTATTTTTATTTATAACAATATGTATATAAATAAAGAATGTATAAAAATAACAAAAAAAAAAAAAAAGAAATATTAATATCATTTATTATAACAAATAAGAATGATAGTATATTATTATTATGTTATTCTGTATGAAAAAAAAAATTCATAAACTTTTTTAAATTGACTTATATGTTCGTTTTATTAGATTACTATTTAATGATTATCTATAATTAATAATAATTATTGCACATATTGTTAATAATATTAATAATTATTATTATGATTTATTATTTATTGATTATTGATTTTTTTTTTCTCATTTATTATTAATCATTTTTAATTTTTCCCTTTAGTTTTATTTATTTTATTGGTAGTAGTAGTAATAGTTGTACTTTTATTATTATTATTATTATTATTATTATTATTATTATTATTATTATTATTATTATTATTATTATTATTATTATTATTATTATTATTATTATTATTATTTATTTATTTATTTATTTATTTATTTATTTATTTATTTATTTATTTATTTTGATTTTATAATTATTTCTTTGTATTCTTGAATTTTTACTTTTTTACTTTTTTACATTATTTTATAGTTTTTAATTTTAAATTTTTATTTTTCCTGGTAATTTTGTTTATTTTTAAATTCTGCATATATACATCAAATTTTAAATTTTAATTTTCCATTCTTTTTTTAAAAAAAAAGTTATTAAAATATAAAATGATAATGAAAAATTTATGCTTGATATGATTATTATTTTCTTATAAATCATCAAAAACATATATAAAACTTAATTTATAGTATATTATAAAACCAAGAAAATCATATATTAGTTTAATTACTTTTTTATTATAATTTAATTAGTATATAGAAATGAAAATGATTATAAAAAAAAGAATGAAAAAGAATATAATTAAAATTTAATAAAAATAGGAAAAGTTTTGAAATAAAATAAAAAAAAAAAAAATTAATATATACATCATTCTTTAAATAAATAAAAAGTAATATTTAATAATGATGAAGATATATATTATAGTAAATAATATATATATATTTTATTTATTTATTTATTTATTTATTTATTTATTTACAACTTTAATCATCAAATATATCATTTTGTATTGAATTTAAATAAAACAATAAAAATATATATATTCAATTTAAATCTATTTCTGATTAAAATAATTGTCTATTTCCAAGTATTTCTTAACTACATAATTTTTGAAATAATATAAATATTAATTTATTATTAAGATTTTGGATTAATTTTTCAAATCTAAACTTTTTATTTATTTAAAATGATGATTAATTTATAATTTTAATTAAATTAAATATATATATATTAAATAGAAATAACAAAGATAAAAAAAAAAATAAAAAAATAAAAAAAGTAATATGATGATTTTAAATAATCTTAAAAAATTTATATAATATTATACAGAAAAAAAAATTATATATAAAGAAAATAAAGAAATGTGTAATATGATAATTTTTTAATCTCAAAATTTATTGAAATTGATCAATCTTTTTTCTTAATAAATTATATAAAAATATATTAATTTTTTTTTTAATTGTTGAGCAAAAAAAAAAAAAAAAAAAAAAAAAGAAATTTATTCAAATCATTTTTTAGCAATAACTTCATGATTTAAATGTTAAAATTTAAAACTTTTTTTTTGATTCGTTTTAGTTTTATTTGTTAAAATCTGTTATATATATAGTTCATTTAATTTAAACTAAATAATCAATCTCTATATTGAAAATAATATTTTTTAATTTTTTAATTAAAAAATTATAAATATTATTTTAAATTAAATTGAAAACTACATTTTTATTATTTATTTATGATTAAATAAAACTATTTATATATTTATATATATATATTAATTAAACTTTATATTTAAGAAAAAATAAAAATATTGATAATTAATTCTTATTTATATTGAAAAGGAAAAAGGAAAGTTTTAATAAATATTAAATGTTTTAATAAATTATTATTTTATCGTTTTTATGGTCCTATAAGATTTGTTTAAATATGAAAAGAAGAAAGTTTATTTAAACTTTCTTCTTTTTATATTCAGAAATTAAAAAATAAATAAATTTAATATTTTTTATATTTTGTTTATTAATTAATTAATTAATTAATTAGCTAATAAATATCAATAAACAAAAAATATATATATATTTTAATCTTATTATTATTTATATTATATATTATTATTATTATTATTATTATTATAATTAATATTATTATTATATTTAATAATAATAATAATAATAATAATTATAATATGTTTAATATTTTATAACACTCCAAAAAAATGCAAAAATGAAAAATGCAAAAATGCAAAAATGCAAAAATTCAAAAAAAAAAAAATTATATTTTTATCCTTTGATAATATAATATAATTTATATTTAATGGTATACAATATTATATCTTTATTTTAAAAGCAATTTTAATAATTAAAACTTAATAAAAATTTCTTTTTATTTTTTATTATTTTTTATTTTTTAATATATACATATATATTTAATGACATATAATATTATAACATATTCTTATTGTTTTAAAATCTTTTTTTAATTATTTAAATTTTAAAAATATAAAAATTAATTATATCTTGATTATATTAACTATTAAATTGACTATAATATAAAAAAAAAATCATAATATTTTTAGTTAATATATTTCTTATTTTATTTATTCAAATTATTTTATATAAAATTAAATAAAAATGAAAAAAAAATAGTAATAAAAAATAGAAATATACCAGATTAATCTTAAAAATTTATTTATTGTTCATTTAATAATAAAGATTAACAATATTATTGTTTTTAATATAATCTTCAATATTTATAAGAAAAAAAGAAGAAAATAAAAAAGAAAAGTAAAAAAGGAAAAGAAAAAAACATTTAATAAATTTTAATAAATAAATGAATTTTTATATGGGATAATAAATTAAAAAGGTTTTCATTATTATTAGTTAAAAGTGTATCACTTTATATTTGTTAAATATTTTTTATTATAATAGTGAAAAGAAAAATAGAAAATAAAATTTTTGTTCTTTTTAGATTTAAAATTAAAGAATAAATAAATAATTTTTAATAACAACTTTTATTTAAGTTTGATATTAATATTTCATAATGAAACAAGTAATACTGGTGTTAATAATCTTATAAAGAACAGTAAAATATAATTTATAGAATGAAGAAAAAAAAGAGTGACTAATATGGGTATTAATTATAACAATTAAACATTTATTATATAATTATATATGATTATTTTTTAATATTGAAATTGATTATGATTATTATAGTTATTTGAGAAATAATAAAAACTTTAAAAAATAAATGTTTTTATATTAATATTATTTAGTTTTTTTTTTTTTTAATGATTATTCTATTTTAATTTTTAATTACTTTTATCACAGTCTCTCTTTTTTTCATATCATTAATTAGATGTAAAAATATATTTGAATATTTACTTAATAAATTGTAATTTTATTAAATTTTATATTTATTAAATAACAATTATTGTATTATTAAAAAAATATTTAACTATTTGTGTTATTTATTATTAAAGAACTATTGTGTTATTAAAAAAAAAGGTACTGATTATTCTTTAATTATTATAAGAATTATTAATTATATAATTTTGTCAAACGACTTAGTAGCATTTTTTTAAATTAAGCTAAATCCACTTGGAAACCTAATAAAACTTCTTACTTGTATGAAATATTTAACTTTAAATTTTCATATTAATCAATAGCGATTTTCATCTTTATTATTATCTTTACGGGTGTGACCTAGCCCTAGTTGGATAGATCACACCTGTAATATTTTTTATAAAAGATGATTACATAGTAAATCTCAACTATTTTTATGCATACTATTATATATATATATATTAATAAATCTTCAAATATTATTTTATATAATTTAAAAGAATAATTTTATTAATTTCTAAATTAGTTATTATATTTTTTTTCACATTTTTTACATAATAATATAATAATAAGAACAAAAGAAAATAATAATTATTATAAATATAATTATTATAATAAATAATATAGTTGTTATTTTATTAAAAAAAAATAAGCATTAATATTTTAATGTTTTAATATTAAATTCTATAAGTTTTATTATTAAATTATACATAACATAATAATATGTATAATTCAGTAATTTTATTTCAATAAATAATAATATGTAATCTCCAATTTATTATGACATTGGTCATAATAATTAATTTAGGGATGAAAATATTATTATATAATATTTTCATCCCTAAATTAGTTATATTAAATTGAATTTTATAATATTCTGAGTTAATATGAATACACATGGAAAAGATTGTACTCTAAAAAAAATGCATAATATTTGTAATTATTTTTTTTTTTTTTTTTTTTTTTGATAATTCAAAATTGACTAGAATAAAAAGAATATATATCATTTTACAAAATTTTAATGAATAAAATTTACTATTAAATATAATAATAATAATTTTTTTTTTTTTTTTTTTTTTTTTTTTGGAGATTATAATTAATTATAAATATGAAAAAAGAAAATTTATTTAACCTTTTAATAATAATGATTTAATTAATTAACAAGCATTAAATATTATAAAAAGAATTTTCTTGTACAAAGTTTATTAACTTATGTTTTTAACAAGAAAAAGAAAAATTAAAAAATTGAAAATAGTATTATTTCAAATAACTCATAGATAATATATATTTTCAACAAAAAAATATATATATAATAGGTTTTAACTAATTCATTATTATTATAATTATAGATGTTACAATTATTGATAAAAATTATATACTCTATTATTCTTTAAAACATATATATATAATATATATAATAAATATATTATTAATATATAATGTTGAGATTAATTTCAATTTGTTATTTTTTTTTTTTTGTATATAAAAAAGATAGTTTTATTATGTAAGTAAATGAAAATGAAAATGAAAATAAAAACAAAAAACATAAACAATATAAATAAAAATTAACATATAAACAATAATAGTAATAATAAAATAGACGTTTATTTTATTATTACTTTTATTATTAAATATATAATAATAATAATAATAAAACAATATATTAAATTTTAATTATATACATATTTTAAATTTAATATTACTATAGAAAAGTCTATAAATGATTTTAAGTCTTATAAAAAATTTTAAAAAATTTTGTTTATTTAATCTTTCTATATATATTTGTAGAAAAAATCTTTGAATGTAATTATTATAACCTAAAAGACAAAAAAAAAAAAAAGAATTAAAAAACACAATTTTCAGATAAAATACTAAATATTGTAACATTATCAAATTTTCTATATTTTTTTTTATAGTCTTATATGATATTTAACATGAATATATCAAAATTAAATGCTATATGCTTTACCATTTTCGCATTGACTCCCTTAATATATTCATATATTTTAATACATTTGTATTTAAAAACCCTAACTTAATAGAGGGTCCAGTCTACAAGCTTCACATATGAACAATGATTACCAAAAAAATCATCTAATAATAAAGAGCAGCCCCCACATTATTAGGATTTTAGTTTTACTCAATATATTAATTATTTTACAGAGCTTTGAATAGCTTTGAATAGCTATGCCTCAAATACATAACCTGAAGCAATTACTTTACCACAGTGTAAAATCTGTTATGGAGAAAACCAATCTGCTTGTAGTAGAAACGATGTAGAAGCCTTATGTATGCTAAGAATACGAATTTTATAAATAAAAATTATGATAAAGCTTTATTTAATTCCTATAAAAAAAGAATAATATGATATAACAGAATTGAAAATTATATAAATATATATATATATAACCATATAAGTAATAAAATTAATGTATTTATTATTATAAGTGTACAAAGTGTTTTAAAACATATATAAAAATATTATTATTATATGTTGTTTCTGCAAGAAAAAAACATTTGAAATTCAAATATATAAAGATTTAAATGAGGTTGTTGATATTTTTTTTTTTCTTCCTTTTTTTTTTTTTACAATAATTACTACATAAATATATATATAATTTTAAAAATAATTTAATATATGTAAAAACGACATTAATTTATGAATTTACTATTAACTATATATATAAATCATGAGAAATTTCTCATTATTTAATGATTTGATTTTTCATAAATTTTTATAATTTTTGGATGTGGGGTATTTCGACATAATTTATGTATGATTGACATAAATTTCTGTAATATAAATACAAAATATGTAATACGCCACTTTTTTCAACGTATATTTTTATTTATAGTATTTTCATCATTAAAAGAATAAAATAAAAATTAAAAAAAATAATAAATAAATAAATAAATATATAAATAAATAAATAAATAAATTTTATTATATTTTATTTTTATTAATTTCAATTCTATAAATAGTTTTCCTTTCCATTTTATTTTATTGAAATAAAAATATATAAAATCTATATTTTATTACTAAATATTTTAATAATATATACTATTATATATCATATTTTTTTTTTTTGATATTTATTTATTTATTGTTAAAAAATAAAATAAATAGTAAAGTAGAATAAGTTACAAGTACATATAAAATAAAATAAAATAAAATAAAATAAAATAAAATAAAATAAAATAAAATAAAATAAAATAAAATAATATAAATTTTATATAATTGTTTAGTTAACTTTGAAGTAAAAATTTTGTTATAACAACTTCTTTTTTTATTGATATTTCAATTTTTATTTAAATTATGAAGTAATATAATTAATATATTTATTTAAATGAAATATAAACTTCATATATATAATTCAAATATTTGAATTATAAATATATATTACAATATTTTTAAAAGAATATTATTTTTAATTTACAATATCACTCTTATTACTTAATAATTTTATTAAAAATTATTATATCCTTATAGCTATTTTAATTATATATATATATATAATAAAAATAGCTATAGAGATGATTATAAAAAATATTTAAATTATATTGAAGTCAATTTTAATTTATACTATTTATTTATATTTAATTAAATCAACTTCAAAGTTAAAATTTTAATTATAAATAATATTAATCAAGCAAAGTGAAATTGTTTAATATTTATAATAATATTATTGTTTATTTAAAATACGAGAAATAATTTTAATAAAAAAATGTATGGTATGATTATAATTTTTTTTATTACATATATATTTTTTTATTTTAATGTAATTTTTAAGTGACAATAAACTGACTAATATACCAAAAAAAAGTATAAAATACAAAGGTTAAATTTAAATTTTAAGGTCAAGATTAAATTCTATATTTATTTATTTATTTATTTATTATTCATTTATATATTAACCTTATTTATTATCTTTATAAGCCACATTGTAATACATTAAAAAACCATCAAACATAAATTATGTCGAAATGCAATACTCCCATAATTTTTTTCAATTATTTATGTGTTCACATGACTTTTTTTATATCAATATATCAATATTTAATTATCTAAATTATAAACAAAATATATATATTTTATATAACTTTTATTAATATATTTTTTTTTAATCTTTTTTTGTGTTACGAGTTCTTTTTTTTTTTTTTTTACTTTAGTAAAAAAAAATAATTATAAATATATTAACTATTTATCATCTTAATTATACATTATAAATAATTTTATATATAATATTAATTTTTTGTTATTTTATTAACAAATTTTTATATATTATACTTATTTTTTTGTTCTGTTAAACAAATATATATATATATACCAATTTATCATATTATAATCTCATTGAAAAGTATATATTATTTATTTTGATATATATCAAAAAGATAATTGAATAATCAAAATCAAAATTGTCCGCTAAAAATGAAAAAAATATTACAATTTCAAAATGATTTAAAAATTATATACTGGATAAAATAAAAGATTATAAATAAAAAGAAAAAAAAAAGAGATATTTAAAATGAGAATACGTTTTTTGGTTATCAGAGTTGGCAAAGCAATACCTTGAATAGATATATATTATAATATTCTTTGATGATTTATTCATTATAAATTTTATTAGGTTAAAAAAAAAAAAGAAGAAGAGGAAGAAGAAGAATATAAATATATTTAAAAGATAAAGCAACAATTTCAAAATAATTTATCATATTACAAAAGAAAAAGATCATTAATACATAATATTTTATTTGAATGATCTTTTTTGTTATATTGTATTCATCAGACAATCAAGTACTTTGGATAATCAATCTTTTAATCAGAAAAATACAATATTATTATAAATATATCATTTTTAAAATATATATATATAAAATTATTAAATAATTAATATTAATTAAATTGAATATAAATGTTTTTTTATCATTTTAACAACGTAATAAATTAAATAAAATTATCTGAAAATGTTTTTAAAATGTATTTTTTTTTTAAAAAAAAAAAAAAAAAAAAAAAGAAATAATATATCATTTTAAGATAGCGGCAAAATATTGATCATTATCAATCATTAACCTATATATAATATAAGAAATATATAATTTATTTAATTAAATTTATAAATATATATATACTAACTCTATTTTTTTTTTTATTCTTTATATAATATTTTTTTTTTCATTTATATATAATATAATTTTTTTGATGAAATCTAAAAATATAATAACAAAAATGAATTCATAATTAACGTTATATTCAATTAATATGCTTTAATTTTTTTTTTTCAAAATCAATATAAATTCAATCTCTCTTTTATATATTGATGAAATCTAAAAATATATAAAAAACGAAATTCAAATTAACATTATTTAATTAATATTTAATTATTTTATTTTACAAAAAAACATATAAATAAAAATAATAATAATATAAATATATATATATAAATAAAAATTATTACAAAAAAATATATGCAAAAAAAATAAAATAAAATAAAACAAATATAATAAGAAATTTTATAATTCACAAATTAGAAATATAATAAAAAAAATGAGTTTCAATAATAAATTCTCATTTGGAAGCAGTACCACTGGATTTGGTACAAATAACTCAAATACAACAAATACTAGTGGTTCAGGATTATTTGGTAATGCTTCTAACACCAGTAATAATACTTCTGGTTTCAGTTTTGGTAACAGTAATAGTAGTGGTACTGGTTTCTCTTTCGGTAGTAACTCAGCAACTAAACCAGGTAATGGATTATTTGGACAAACTAATACTACTACAACAGCAACTGCTACACCATCAACACAAAGTGGTGGACTCTTTGGTAATACTTCTACAACTACACCAACTACAGGTGGTTTTGGTTTTGGTACAAACACTAACAATACCACTACATCAACTACTAGTGGTTTTGGTTTTGGTACAAACACTAATAATACCTCTACACCAACTACTGGTGGTTTCAGTTTTGGTAAACCTGCTGCTGCTGCTACTACTACTGCTGCTACTGGTACAACAACTCCAGCTACTGGTGGTTTCAGTTTTGGTAAACCTGCTGCTACTGCTACCATCACTCCTGCTACTGGTACAACAACTCCAGCTGCTGGAGGTTTCAGTTTTGGTAAACCAGCTGCGACTGCTACCACTACTGCTGCTACTGGTACAACAACTCCAGCTGCTGGTGGTTTCAGTTTTGGTAAACCAGCCGCTGCTGCTACCACTACTGCTGCTGCTACTACCACTGCACCAGCTGCTGGTGGTTTCAGTTTTGGTAAACCAGCTACTACTGCTACCACTACTGCTGCTGCTACTACCACTGCACCAGCTGCTGGTGGTTTCAGTTTTAGTAGTAAACCTGCTGCTGCTACCACTACTGCTGCTGCTACTACCACTACACCAGCTGCCGGTGGTTTCAATTTTGGTAAATCAACTGCTGCTGCTACTACTACTGCTACTACTACAACTACGACTACAACTACTACAACTCCTAAACCTTTATTTGGTGGTGCATCAAGTATATATATATATAATATAATTATATTATTATTGTTATTATAATTACTCTTATTATTTTACACGTTTTTTTTATTATCTTTAAAAAAAAAAAAATTTTTTTATTCTATTATATAGATTAATTATATAATTAATGTTTTTATTATTTTTCTTTATTTATAAATATATATATATTATTTTTATTTTTAATTTTTTTTTTTTGATATTTATTTTTTATTTTAATATTAATAATATTATTATTATTATTTCTAATATTTTTTTTTTATTTTATTATTTTTTTTAATTAATTTATAATATTATATAGCTACAACTACTGCTACTACTACTGCCTCTACTGCTGCTACAACTGCTGCAGCTCCAGCCGCTACTGCTCCACCTACTATTTCTGCTTTAAGAAATAAAACCATGGAAGATATTTTAAATAAATGGACTTCTGAACTTAATCATTATCATACTGAATTCCAAAAAGTTGCTGTTAATGTTGGTAAATGGGATCAAATGATTATTCAAAATGGTGCTCAAGTAAGTTTTTTTCTTTTTTTTTTAAAAAAAAAAAATTAGAAATAAAATTTTAAATATATATATATATAAATTATAAATAATAAAAAAAATATAATTATACATCATATATATAAAAAAAAAATAATTAATTTAAAATTTAATATTTATATTAATAATAATAATAATAATAATAATTATAAATAATAATAATTTAATTATTATATATAAAATGTGTAATATTTAACTCATATTAAAATTAAAATATTTTTTTTTTAAAAAAAAAAAATTAAATTAAAAAAGATTTACAATTTAAATTCACAAATTGAAGAAACTGAAAAAATACAAAAGGAAATTGATACTAATTTAGAATACATTGAAAATCAACAAACTGAATTAAGTTCTATATTAAGTGAATATGAAAAGAAAATACTACCATTAGTTGATGGTTCTAGTAATGATCCACGCGTAAAGTAAGTTTTATTTATTTTATTTATTTATTAATTTTTATTAAGTAATATATAATAATACTTAAAAAGAAAAAAAAAATCAAAGTATATATATATATCGCTTTTTTTTTTTTTTTATTAATCTTTTAATTTAAAATTTATCATTAAATTATTAAATTATATTTTTATTATATATAATATTTTAATTAAATATTTTTTATAATAAATATATTTATTTATTTATTTTCTTTTTTCCTTTTTATTTATTTTTTATTATTATTATTATTATTATTATTATTATATCACTTTTTATAAAGATTAAATCCAGCTGATGAAGAAAGAGAATCTGCTTATAATACTGCTGAAAATCTTAATAAACAATTAGATGATCTTGGTAATACTCTTAGTGATATGATAAAAGAAATTAATAGTACTAAAGGTGGTGCAGAAGATGATGATGATGATGAAAATACTGTAAGTTTAAATATATATATATATATATAAAGAAAAAAAAATGAATTAAAGTGGATTTAATAAATAATATATAATATTATTTTAGTAATAATTCAATTAATAATAATAATAATTATAAAAATAATTATAAAAATAATTGCAACAATTATAAAAAATAATAATTATAAAAAAATATAAAATTTTATATTATATAATTTTTTTTTTTATTTTTTTGTTTTTTATGATTATTATTTTTCTTTTAATCTTAATTTTTATATTTATATTAAAATTAATTTTTTTTTTTTTCTTTTTAAAAAAAAAACAAAAAATATATATATTATATTATATTATATTATATTATATTATATAGATAGGGCAAATTGTTAAAATCTTAAATAGACATTTATGTTCATTACAATGGATAGATCAATCTACTACTGAACTTGGTTTACAAATTCAAGAACTTTCAAGATTAAATGATACAGCTACTATAGAACAAGAAAGAATTCAAAAACTTACTAAACGTACACCACATACAGGTCTTAGTTTAGATAGTTATTCCAGATT
>MCFG01000719.1:2500-13150 GCA_002104895.1 Anaeromyces robustus | reverse complement strand
TTTTAAATATAAAGTTCATTTTTAAATATTATATAAATATTTATAAATATACCTGTACTTTTTTTTTTTCCAAACCTTTTATAATTAATACTATTTTATAAATATATTATATATCAATATTAATAAAATATATCATTAAACAATAATTAAATAATAATTTTATAGTTATTATTTTATAAATTTTATAATAAAATAATACTATAAATAGAAAAAAAAAAAAAAAAAGAAAGAAAGAAAGAATAAACCCTATTAAAAATAATATATTATACAATATATTAAAATATAAACAATTTAATACATTGAATAATTAAGCTTTTATTATTTTTGAGTAACATTTAATTAAATATTAATTTAAATGACATTAAGTCATAATTAAAATTTATAATTATTATTTAATTAATTACCAATAATAAATATTAAATTAATTAAATTATTCAAAAGAAAACATATAAAGAATTTACCTTAATATTTCACAGAAATTCATATTCATCTGTGAAGAAATCTAAAAATTTGTATTATATATTTTATTTTTATGATATAAAAAACTTTATATTATTTTTATTAATTTAAATTAAAAAAATATAAAACTATTAATTCTTATTGATTCATAATTTTATTATTATTATTATTATTTTATTATTTGATACTTTATTAATTTGATGAATAATAATAAAAAAATTAAAAATTAATATATCATATCATATCAATAATAATAATAATAATAATAATAATAATAATACAAAAAATTTTAAAAAAAATATAATAAAAATATTTAAATTTATTAAAGTATATAATATATATTAAAAATAATATTAATATTATATATTTTAATATATAATGAATTAATTATTTAATAAATATTTTTACTTAATTATAAATATATATATGAAAAAAAGTAATTATAAAAGTTTCATAAATAATATTATTTGTAAATTAAAAGTTTTATAAATAATATTATGTTATATTATATTAGTATAAATTACTATAATATTTTATCAATTATTGTTTTAATTTTTTTTTAAAGAAAATACAATTTCGAACAAAATTTTTCTTTATCTTATTAAACAATACGTTTTTAAATTTTCAATAATATATACATATAAATAAATAAAATAAATAGCAATTGAAATGTTAATCAATTTTTTGAAAGGTTTTATTACTTGTATTCTATTATATTCTCTTTGCGTAAATGCAAGTAATAAATGTAAAGAACTCGAGGGTATAGCTTATAATTGTGTAGAAAATGAAAAAGGAGAAATTTATAATGTGTAATTATAAACATATTTTTTATTTAAATTATTTATTTAATAAATGAAAAAATGTTTTTCTAACAAAATATTAAATTATATATATATATATATTTTTTTCTTCAACAGAGGTTTTAGTTTTAGTAATAATTATTCTAATAAAAATATTGAAAAATTATTTTCATATAAAACAATTGGTGAATTGTATGTACTTTAAAAGTTTTTATTAATATAAATAAATAATAAACTTTTAAAAGAAAATAAATATAGATATTAAAGTATAATATACTTATTAAAATAAATATAGATATGTTAGAACTGAATATAATAATGGAAAACTTAATCAAAATATTATTGATAAAATTGCTGGATTATCAAATCTCCAATTACTGTAAGTATTAATATTTTAATTAACAATAATAATAATAATAATAATAATAATAAGAGTTTAAAAATAAACAAAAAAAGAAAATAACAATATATAATTCATCTAGTGATATTGATGGACAGTTTAATCAAAATTTAAACTTTGAGCCTTTAAAGAAACTTGAAAAACTTTCAAACCTGTAAGTTATATATATATGTATATATATTTAACTTAATATAATATTAATTTAAAGTTATTTTTAAATATTCATTTATTGATTTATTATCAGTTCTATATCAGGAAATGATAAGAAAATAGAAAAACATATTATTAAATATTTAAAAAATTTGAAAGAATTGTAAGTAATTTATTATAACTTTAAAATTGTATATAATTATTCATAAATAAATAATATGAATTCACTAATTATTTTAATAAATAATTAAAATAGATCTATAAGTAAAGCTAAATTAAACAAAAATGATATTACTGATATTAATTCATTATCAAAACTTGAATATTTGTAAATTTGATATTAATATAATTAAATTTATATATATATATAGTTTTATTTATTAATATTTTTTTTTCTTTTTTAATTGAAAAAATTTATTCTCTACTTTAAATATTTTAGAAATCTTATTGAAGTTGATTTTGAAAAAGATTTGGATTATAATTTCAATATTAAAAAATTGTAAAATTTTATTACTTTTATTAATTGTCTATAAATAAAATATATATATATATATATATATATATTAATTAGAAAATAAAATATTTATTTTTGTAAATATATTATTAGAATTATAGATTGTTGTAATATTGAAAAGAATTTCTTTAAGAGTTTAAAAAATTTAAAGATATTGTAAGTTAATCAATAATATATTATAATATAATGAAAATAACAAAAAAAATAATATATTTCTGAAACATTTAAATTAATATAAATATAAAAAAATATAGAAATATTGATGAAAAGAATAACCTCGAACAATATCATATAGATGAAATTGCTACTTTATCTAATTTAGAAGAAATGTAATCTTTATTTCATTTTATAATAATTATAATATAATATTCAAAACAAAGTAATAATAATAATATAATAACTTAACATAATATTTACATAATGTTAATATATTTTAGATATATAGATCGAGTCGATAAAAACTTAAATTTAAATGTTTGGAAAAATCTTAAAAATCTTAAAACCTGGTAATTATATAATATAATAATATAATAAATACATTTTTTAATTATAAATGAAATATGTAGAATACAATATTGAATTTTATTTTTTTTTTTTTTATTTTCTTATTTTTAAAAGTAAATTAAATGATATAAATGGCAAGTATCTTAAAAATGTAAAAGATGTTAAACATTTGTAAGTACCTTTTTATTTTATTTTATTTTATTTTATTTTATTTTATTTTATTTTTAATAAATATCAATTGTACTATATATAATTTTGTTTTTAATATTAATTAAAACCAACAATTAATAATATAAAATTTAAAAAATTTTCACATAGGACTTTAACCAGGATTAGTAATTTTTCTGAATCAGTTGTTAAAGAACTTGGAAATATATCAAATCTCAATGAATTGTAATATATATATATATATATATATATATTTGTATTTATACTTTGATTATGATTTTAAATATTAAAAGTTGTTATATATTTTTATAATATAAAAATATAGGCTTATATATTTTTATTAATGACGAAACTAGAGATTTTGATTACAGTCCATTAAAGAATAATAAAAGTTTAACCTCTCTGTAAATATATATATTAGATTTTAAATATTATATTGATTATATAATAATTTTTTTTTTTACTAAACTGTTTTAATTTTTATTTTTTTTTAAAAATAATATATATATAAATAAAAGTACAATACACGGGCAAAGTGATTCATTACATTATTCAAGTAGTAAAATAAATAAGAATACATTAAAAGGATTTAAATATTTAAAAAAATTGTAAGAATAATAATATATATAGATATAATGTTAAAAATATAATTATTAAAAAATAAATAAATCTATAAATAATAATATTAATATATATATAATTTAACATTTTATTTATAAAATAAATTAAATTATAATATAAAGAGAATTTTATCACGTTATTTTAGAACAAAGTAATATAGATGATTTAGCTAATTTAACTTTACTTGAAAGTTTGTAAGTATTATAAATCATAATAATATCAAATTAATATATATATATATGTTTTATATTGATTATGTAATAGAAATAAAAATAAAAATAAAAATAAAAATAAAAATAAAAATAAAAATAAAAATAAAAAAAAAGGTATAATTATTAAAAATAATAAATTATTTTAATATTCTAATGAATATATTAATTGTTTATTAATAATTATAAATACGTTTAGAGTATTTGATGATTGTTTTTGGAAAAATAAAAACGAATTTTTAAATATTGATCCTTTAAATAAATTGCCAAATCTTAAAAATTTCTATATAGAATTGGATTCATCCTACTATGAAGATAAAAGTAAACCAATGAAAACATTAACTAATGATAAATTAGAAAAATGTGAATATTTTGTTTATTCAAATGATTTAATTTGTATATCTAAAGATATGAAATGTTTAAGTGAAGAATTTAAGCAAAGCAATAAATTATGTTCAGAAATTAATAATGAAAAGATTAGTACTAATGGTAAATGTGGTAAAGAAGATGGTAAGTGTCCATCAGGTAAATGTTGTAGTAAATATGGTTATTGTGGTACAAGTGACAAACATTGTTATTCTGGATGCCAATCTGAATTTGGTGAATGTAAAAATAATACCACTACTAAAACTACTAAAACTACTAAAACTACTAAAACTACTAAAACTACTAAGAAAACTACAACTACTAAAACTACTACCAAGAAAACTACTACTAAAAAAACTACTACTAAAAAAACTACTACTACTAAAAAATCAAGTACCAAAACTTCTTATCCAACTTCAACTGATTATACATGTGGAAAAGAAGTAGGTAAAAGATGTCCATCTGGTTATTGTTGCAGTAAATATGGTTATTGTGGTACTAGTGATAAGCATTGTCTTTCTGGATGTCAATCCGAATTTGGAAAATGCAAATAAACAAAAATATATACTAATATAATTAGCAAAATAAATTATTAAAATAATGTAATATTTTTTAAAACAATTTATTAATATTTAATAACTTATTATTAAATATTAATAAAAGATTTTAAAGTTTAAAAAAAAAAAAAAAAAAAAAAGAAAAAATAAAAAAATAAAATTATCAAAATATAAAAATATCAAAATATAACAATTTATTAAATAATATATATATATAAACTACTAATGTTTTTATTATATATATTATATATTATAAATAAAAAGCATTTTTTTAATATAAATATATATTAATATGTAAAATATTTAGTTTTAAAAAAATATAAATAGTATACTTTTAAAAAAAAATATTATATTGTTAAATAATAAAAATATTAATATACTAACAAAATATTATATACAAAATAAAATCTAAAATAAAACTTTAAATAAAATATTATATATTTAATTAATTAATTATTTATTTATTTATTTATTTATTTATTTATTTATTTATTTATTTATTTATTTATTTATTTATTTATTTATTTATTTATTTATTTATTTATTTATTTATTTATTTATTTATTTATTTATTTTTTATTTATATATTTATTTTTTTATTTATTTATTTATTTTTTATTTATTTATTTAAAATTGTTAAAAAATGTATTTAAAATACATTTCTAATTAAAAATGCTACTTTTTGAAATTACAACAGATTCTATATATTATAATAATTTTTTAATAAGTAATAAAAAAATATTTAATGTATAATTAAATCTTTGTAATTACCAATTAATAAAATATTAATAAATAAAATTATTTAATAAAAGTATAGTTCTTTTATTTATTACTATTATTATATTATTATTATTAAGCAACATATATAACTTTTAACATTATTATATTATAAATATTAATATTATGGCAGTAAAAATAAAAATAATTTTAATTTTACTGCCATTTTCATTAATCAGACTTAAAAATAATAAATATTAAAATATATTATGAATTATTATTATTATGATTATTAATTATTATTATTATTAAACTTTATATTATAAATATTAATATTATGGCAGTGAAAAAAATTTACATAATAAAAAAGTTCATTTAATTCTTTTAATAAGTATTTATTTTATTTAAATTAATAATAATAAAATAATTATATTTATATTATTTAATTATATTTATATTATTTAATTATATTTATATTATTTAATTATTATATATATATATAATTAAATAATATAAATATAATTTATAATAATAATGTATTTATTTACATATTTATATGTTTATATAATAATTGTTAGGTAATAATAAATAAGTTATTTATAAATATCAATTATAATACAATAATATTGTTAGGTAATAATAAATAAATATCAATATTATTTATTGTTTTAATTTATATTAATACTAGTCTCATTATCATTAGTTTTATTACTAGTCTCATTATTATTAGTTTCATTACTAATTTCATTATTATTAGTTTTATTACTTAACTCTTTTAATTCCTCTGGTAACTTTCCAATATGATCTTTTTCAAAAAACATATTTTTATTAGTTAATACTACAATCACTGCAATGAATACAACAACAATAGTTTCAACACATTTTGTTTGTGGTGTCATTGCAATTCTCTCCTGCATAAAGTTTACAAAAAGATGAAAAATCATACTAGCTAACATACTTCTACGATTCTTAACATAAACCCATGTTGTTAAAAATCCAAATGGTACTACTGAAATCAAAAAGTTTAACATATATCCAATTCCCAATACTCTAAGACCATATTGATATGTATCTTGTATCCAAAATAATGGTAAATGCCACATTGCCCATACGCATCCAAATATAATTGATTCAACGAACCAAGTACAGTATTGAGCAACAGAATCTTCACCATATCCTCTCCAACCGATTTCTTCTATTACAGATGCTAGAAGAATTGTTAACAAAGCAGAACTTATTCCCGCTCCATTAAATGAAAAATCATCTGTAAATGCAAATTGGTTTAGTGACTGACCAAAAGCAGTTGACAGTAATATTGATAAAGAAACAATAGCTGTAAAAGTAATTATAGCTATAAGCATATTAAGTGGTTTAAGCTGATAAAAATTAATAACCTTTCTCTTAAAATCTTTTTTAAGACTTTCACTTTTTGATGTAAATACAGTAATAACAGCAATTACTGATGGAGATAATAAACCAAGAAGCATACCCAACGCACGTATAGTCCCATTTTTAAAAATAATTGCTAATGACCAAAATACCCATGTTGCGATAAATGTAGTAAGGTAAAATCTAACAGGACGATATATATATTTATTTTGTTCCATATTTTACTATATTTATATATATAATGTCATATATTTCTTTAATATCTTATAAAAAAATTGTAAACTTTTATTAACTAAATATTATCAAAATTAATATAAATATGTGAAAATAATTACTTAAATATAGTATAAAAAAATTTTTTTTCCAAATTCAAAGATTGATAATTTTTCAATTTTTTAAAAAATTGAGAAATCATATAATATTTATATAAAAATTTTTTTTCTTTATATAATACATTTATATTTATTATGATTTATTATGACGATCAATAAAACAAAATTAATATAATCTTAATATATTAACTTTTGTTTTAAATTTAATATATTTAATATATTTAATAAAATATTCATAATATATTTAATAAAATATTCATAATATATTTAATAATTTAACTTAACTATGTTCTTCATAAAAAAACTTTAAAACAAATATAAGTAATAATAAGTTAAATTATTAAATATTATCATCAATTAAATACTACATTTTTGTTTTATTTTATTTTATTTTATTTTTATTATTATTATTTTCTTTTTATTTCATTTAAAATTTTAATATTAAACACATAATAAATATAATAATACTATGTGTATTTTATTTTCACTTCTAAATTTATTTATTCTATATTTTAATTTATTTAAAAATATATATTTAATATTAAATATTTATAATAATCGTTATAATAATAATTATATCTTGAGTAATTAATGATTATCTATTCAAGATGGTAGATTAATTTTAGAGTAATAATAATAAATAAATAAATAAATACTATTACTATTATTATTATTATTATTATTATTATTATTATTTATATTCTTATTGGTGAATATAAAATGAAATAATAAACATTTTTTATAAACTTAAAATATTATAATATTAAATATTTTAAAAAGAATTAAATTATTAAAAAAATATTTATCATATTTATCATATAAATCATATATAATAAATATAATTTTTTATAGCAAAATAAAAATAAAAATAAAAATAAAAATAAAATAATAGAAAAAATATAATTAAAAAAGAATTAATTTTTTGAAAATAATACTTTTTCCTTTATTTTTCTTTTTAATTATTGATTTTTTTCTCTTTTTCATCCATTTATAAATTTATTTTCAAATGTATTTTTTTATACTTTAAAAGTTTAACTGTGACTCATAAAACTGCTAAAATTAAAATATTAGCTTTAATATACAATTACTTTATATAAACATATAATTAATGGTAATCTTGATAAATAATAAAATAATGGATACATTTATAATTTATTTTAGCATACGCCACAGTACATCTACATTAAATTAATAAATAAAAAATTATTATTTATTTATTTATTTATTTATTTATTTATTTATTTATTTATTTATTTATTTATTTATTTATTTATTTATTTATTTATTTATTTATTTATTTATTTATTTATTTATTATTTATATATTTATTTATTTATTTATTTATTTATTTATTTATTTACAATATATTAATATCTGAGATTATATTAAATTGTTATTATTTAAGATTATTAAAATTAGAAACAATATAAAGCAATAAATCAAAAATCAAAAATCAAAAATAATACATAAAAATTAAATATTTTTGTTTTGTATTATATATATAAATTTTCAATAGAAATTTAAATTTTAAAATCCATTGTACAACGATATTTAAAATGCTTTCTGATAGTCAAAATATTTTTAATTCAAAATCATTTCCAGATTTTGAATTATTTAAACAAGCATATAGCCATATTAACTCTGAAAAACCAGCTATTATTTCAAGAGGAAAACAATATCAATATCGTCAACTTTTTAGAGACATTTTAAATTTTAGAAGCACCTACTTTAATAAGTTATTATTTAACCAAATTATAAATAAATTTATTTATATTTATAATTTAGATAATTTATATAAATATTTGATATAAAGATAATAATATATATAAATTTATTATAAAATTTTTAAAAATTATATGAAATTTCAGAAATAAAAGATTAATTCAAAATTTAGATTTCAGATTTATATAATAAATGTTAATGTGAAATTTCAACGAATTATTTATAATAAAATTTAAATGACCAAAATTAATTAAATATAAGATAAGAAAATATATAATTATTATAATAAAAAGTTATTAAATATTTTCATCATATACCAAATTTTAAATAATTTTATAAAGATATATTAAATTTCAGAAATCAAAAATCAACATGAAATCTACATCTTAAAGATTTTGATATAAAATAATTGATATAGATTGAATATATTGCTATTATAACTTTATTAATAAAAAGATGAAATAATTATATATAATATCACATGTTATTTTCTAAAAAGAATTAAATATTACTAAAATAAAAAATTACTAATTAAGAATGTGAAATCTACATCTTAAAATTAAAATTATATAAAATTCATATATATATATATTATTGTAATTCTAAAATCAGCAGATATTATTGAAACAAATATTTATGATTTTCTTTTTAATATATTGTAATTCTAAAATCAACAGATATTATTGAAACGAATATTTATGATTTTCTTTTTAATATATTATAATTTAAAATTAATTGAAATTTCATTTTAACTAATTTTAATGTATTTATATTATAATATAAAAATACTTCTTTATTTTTTTTTATAAAAACATTATTAGTCAAAACTTAAATGGTGAAAGAGTTGCTTACTTATGTCCAAGTAGTTACGAATATGTCATTGCTCAATGGAGTATTTGGTGTTCAAACGGCATTGCTGTTCCATTATGTATATATATTTCAATTATCAATATATTACATATATGAAACTTTATAAAAAAATTTTTTTAAGTATTAATATAAATATATCAATAATTGATTCTTAATTAATTATTTAGGTACTATTCACCCACCTGCAGAAATTAAATATACTCTAAGTGATTCACAAGCTTCAATTGTTATTGTTCATAAATCTTTCGTTAAGTTCTTTGAACCTATTCTTGAATCTTTCCCAGATATTAAATATATTGAAATGGATGATTTTGAAGAAGACCTTAATCAAGAAGTTCATATTATTATTATTATTATTATTATTATTATTATTATTATTATTATTATTATTATTATTATTATTATTATTATTATTATTATTATTATTATTATTATTATTATTATTATTATTATTATTATTATTATTATTACTATTATTATTATTATAATTATTATTATTATTATTATTATTATAATTATTATTATTATTATTATTATTATTATTATTATTGTTATTATTATTATTATTATTATTATTATTATTATTATTATTATTATTATTATTATTATTATTATTATTATTATTATTATTATTATTATTATTATTATTATTATTATTATTATTATTATTATTATTATTATTATTATTATTATTATTATTATTATTATTATTATTATTATTATTATTATTATTATTATTATTATTATTATTATTATATTAATATTTTTTATGAAATTATTATTCATATCATTATTCACAATAAGATTCCACAAATTAAATTTGAATCCATTGAAAAAAATAATGGTGCTTTAATTTTATATACCAGGTAATT
>MCFG01000718.1:0-13156 GCA_002104895.1 Anaeromyces robustus | reverse complement strand
AAAAAAAAATATAAAACAAACTTATTATTTTTAATATTTTTTATTAAAATATTAAATAATTATATATATTACATTGATATAATACTACTATTATACTACTATTATACTACTATTATATTACTACCTTTTTTTTTTTTCAATTTTTAGAGAATTTTATAAACATTTATTATTATTAAATATTATTAATAAATAATAAAAAAAATAACAATTTCTTTCTTTTTTTTTTTTTTTTTTATCTTTTTTTTTTTAATTTTTACTAAGAAAATATAATAAAAAAAAAAATAAAAGAATAGAATATAAATAAAAAAGTAATACCAAATAAAAAAATTTTTATATACTTTATAATTTCTTATTCTATTCCTTCATAAACTCAAATTTATTTATTTTTTTAATAATTTTTTTTTTTTCTTCTTATAAATAAATAATCATTAAAAAAATAAATGATATTAGAGTAATAGTCAAAAATTATAATATTTTGTTTTTAATTTATAATAATATATAATATATTATATATAATATAAATTTTAACATAAATATATATACAAATAAATATTTATATATAATATTATTAATTTTTTTATTATGGATACTCTTTATCATTATCAAAATGATAAAATATTAATCTTTTTACCTTTTATAATTAATTATTCATTGATTAATTATTAATTTTTTTTTTTTCTTTTTCTTTTTTTAAAAAAAAAAAAAAGATTTAATAATAATTAATAATATTATGAAACATAAAAGCAGAAAAAAAATATATATATATTATAATATATAATTTACAAGTACAATAAAATAAATAAAGATTAATCAATAATCTTTATTTATATGTCCTCAAAATAAATATCATATATACATATATATATATTTAATTTTTTTTTTTTTTAATTATTAATAAATAATTATAATTATTTTAATTATTTTTTTTTTCAATTCTTATTGTTTAATCGGCTTCTTTTTTTCATTATTATTATTATTATTATTATTATTAATTTTTATAATTCTTTTTTTTTTTTTTTTTTTTTTTTATGGTGTTGAAAAAATACTCCTATCATCATTTTTTCTGTTTTGAAGTGGAAAAGAAGCTACTGAATCTTCATTTGGTATAACTGATCCCACTGATGGTTGATAAATTGTTGTATTTTCATTGTTACTACTACTTATAAACATTTCAGAAAGAATTGTTGAATTATTAATATAACTGAAATTTCTACTTTCTAATGGATTTAATCTTAAAGCTGGAAAAGTAACAAGATTTGGATTAGGTCTTCTATCTTCCAGAATTTGTCTTCCTAAGTTTTTAATAGTTTTATTTTCACTACTTGTTTTTATTAATCTTACAGAAAGAACCATAACACATCCAATGAGTAAAAAAACTACACCAAATAAAATATTACTAATAAATAGAATAAAAATATTAAAAATATTAATTAAATTATATTTTCTTTTTTTTTTTTTTTTTTTATTTTTATTTTTATTTTTATTTTTATTTTTATTTTTATTTTTATTTTTATTTTTATTTTTATTTTTATTTTTATTTTTATTTTTATATTAATAGATTAATATATATATCTAAAGTAATATATATAAATTGTGATATTTAAAAATTTAAAACTTACTTTTTAAAATTTTTACCATTGGCATCTTTTTCTATATATTATTTTATTGATAATAAAAAAAAAAAAAAAAAAAGAAATAAAAAATTCATATTAATTAATTATAATAATGTATTAAAAGATATTATTATTTACTTATTCTAAATTTTATAATATTAATAATATTTTTAATTACCTTTAGGATTAACTTTTGAATCAGTTTTAACATTATCAAATTCATCTATCGATTCTGTTACTTTTTAGAGTTAATATATAAAAAAATAATAAATAAATAAATAAATATAAAGTCATAAAGTAATAAAATTAAATATTAATTATGTATTATAATATTTTAATAAGAAAAATAAAATCTATATACATTATAATAAAAACTATATAAAGATATTATTATCTATATAATAAAGCATGAAAATTATGTATATAATTATTATCTTTATAATAAAGCATGAAAATTATGTATATATAATTATTATATATATAATTATATAGTATGGTTAATAACAAATAAATATTTACCTGTTTGATTATTATTAATTTTCACTGGTTCTTCTACAGTTTTATTGACTGGCATATCTTCCAATTTAAGTTTATTATCATTTAAATTTGATGGACTATTATCATTACTCTTGGTATTATTATCTTTATTATTTGTGTTATTATTATTATTATTATTATTATTACCATTATTACTGTTATTACCATTATTACCATTATTACTATTATTATTATTACCATTGTTACCGTTGTTATCCTTTTTAGAATTATTAGAATTATTAGAATTATTAGAATTATAATTTACAGCAGAAGTACTTGCTTTATCTTTTTTTGAATCCGTATTAGGATTATTCATTAATTTAAAAAAAGGTTCCGTTTGTATTTGTGAATTTCCATAATTCCAATTTAAAAAATAATTATCAACTTTTTCATAAGAGTTATCAAGTTTACTAGGTAATTTAAGATACCCTCTACTTGTATTTTGACATTGTAATTTAGTATTACCATATTTGTTTTGATTTTGACCTATTAATGTTACTACTGTACCAGATTGACATTTAACATTACTTGGAAAAGTGATATCTATTCTTTCATTTAAATGGTAGTCTTTCTTTTGTATTCTTAATTTTAGTATTTCTCCATTTACATTTATAAGTTGTAGAATTAATAATAAAAATGTGAAAAACTTTGAGGAAAAAACTTTTGACATCATTTTAAATTATTATTATTTTTTTGTGATAAAGAAAAAAACTAAAAATTTAAGAAAAAAAAAAGAGAGATAGAGAGAGAGAGAGAGAGTGAGAGGGAAGATAAAAATCAAAAAAAAAAAAAAAAAGGTATATATTTATATATAGAAAAGTGTTAAAATAATAAGATATTCGTTTACTAGTGTATATAAAAAATAACGTAATATATATAGTTGTTGATTTTACGTTATATGTTATTCTTTTTTAATGTTTTTTTCTTTTTTTTTTCTTTTAATAATTATTATATCAGAAAAAAAAAATCTATATTTATATATATATATATATATAATTAAATATTTTATTTATTTTTTATTATATATATATATTTGGTGGTTATAATATATATTATATATCTTATATATATTTAATTTTATATTTTAAATGTTTATAACACTTTTATAATAAAATATTAAATTGTACATATATTATAATAACTTTTTAATATTCTATTATTAAATAATTATTACAACTTTTTGTTTGTTTGTTTGTTTGTTTGTTTGTTTGTTGTTTGTTTTTATTTAATGATTAATTAATAAGTATTATATGTTATTTAATATTTAATAGTATTATGTAATATTATGTAATATTAATATATATATTTTATTTTAATTTATCAAAAGAGTTTTTTTTTTATTTTTTAAAAAAAAAAAGTTATAATATTTATGGATATAATAAAGAAAAGAAAAAGAAGGGGGAAACTATTATTATAATTAAAAAAAAGACTTTACTTTTCTTTATATTTTATTAACAGTATAAGTTAATAAAAATTAATACTAATAATATAATAATAATTTTCTTTTTAAATATTTTTAATTTTCTTTATTACACTTTTATGTTATAAAATTGATAAAAAATGAATGTTATTATTGTTTTTTATGTGTATGTATGTATGTATGTTTGAATATTTAATTCAATGAAACTAAAACAAAATATATATTAGGTAAGTAAAACAAAAATTAATAATATTATTATTAAATTGTTTATTTTAAATAAAGCAAAAATTCTTAAATCAATGTAATATAAATGCTTTTTTTTTTTTTTCTTTTTTTTTGTTATTGTTGTTCTTTTTTCTTTTTTTTTTTTATTAATTTCTTACTTATTTATAGTTGTTGTTATTATTATTATTGTTATTGTTTAATTTGTTATTATATTAATAAATATCATAACGTTTAAATATAAAAAAAATATTAAACATAATATTATTTTTTTTTTATATTTTTTTAACAAAAATAAATAACAACTAACAATACTTCTTTTATTTTTTATATTTTTTTTTTATTTTAAAAAATAAAAAGAAAAAAAAAATTGAAAAAATTAAACAAAAACTAAAGAAAAAAAAAAAAAAACAATGAAATAAATATGAAACAAAATAAAAAGAAAATCTTTTAAAAAAGTAATATTAAATAACTTTAAATAATAATAAAAATAATCATTGCAGTATTTTAATAGGAATTTCTTTTAATTATTTTAACATCAATCATTATAACTATATGTATCATATATATTAATTAATTAAAAAAATTTTTTTTTCCTACTATTCAAATTAAATTAATATAATAATTAAAGTTTGAAAAAATAAAAAAAATTTTTTAATTAAAAAAAAAAAAAATAAAAAAAGAAAAAATTATTGAGAAATGGGAATATATGAAAATAATAAAAATGGATTAAAAAACATAATATAAAACTTATATAATAAAATTATATGTACATTTTCAATTAAAAAAAAAAAAAAAAAAAAAAAAGAATGGAAAAAAAAAGTAGCAAATATTATCTATATTATTATATTATTTTTTAATTATTATTACTATTATTGTTATTATTGTTATTGATTAATAATTAATTATAATTTATTAATTTATTAATTTATATAAATTCTTTAAAAAAAATAAAAAAAAAAAAAAACTATTTATTATTTTATTAATTAATTAATTTATATATTTATTTAGTTTGTTAGTAATTTAATTATTTATTGATGATTTTATTTATATATTTATCTAGTTGTTTATTTATTTATTTATTTATTTACCTATAAAAGAATAGTATTCTCTTATTAATTAAAGTAATCTCTTATTAATTAATAAAACCCACAACATTCTTTTACTATTATTATTATTATATTATTATTTATACTTTTTATAGTATTCATAAAAGTAATTAATTTATTTTGTATTTTATTATTGTCGTTTTATTTAATTTTTTTTGTTTTATTTTTTTTTTCTGTTTACTAATAATGTTTTTTTTTTATGTTTAATGATTTAACATATTTGTTAAAAAAAAAAATTATTAAAAAGTTTGTTTATAGTAAATCCACTTAACTTAATTTTCAATATTAAAAAATCTCATGAACTCTTTTATTCATTTATTCATTTACTTATTTATTTATTTACTTATTTACTTATTTACTAATTTACTTATTTATTTAAATTATCATAAGTATTATGAAATAAAGTAAATAATAAAAATGAAAAAAAAAAAAAAAAAACTTTATCATATTTACTTTTTATTTTTCATAATATTTCATGGTACACTTTATATGGTAATTTACATCATAAAAATAAAAAAAATTACCATGAGTACCATGATTTTATAATTAATAATAAATAATAAAATAATGAATCATTATAAAAGAAAGTTTTTTTTTTTTAATTTTTTTTATTGAAAACTTCGGATAAAAATAAATTAAAAATTATAATTTTATTATAAATTAAAGTTTTATATCAATTAAATTTTAATAAATAATGTTTTAGTATAAATTAAAATTAAAAACATTTAGAGTATAGGTTTAAATTAAAAAATAAAAAATTTATAATTATTGACTTTTTAAATTTACCCATAATTGTTCAAACAATTAAAAATAAATAATAATGAATAATAATAAATGTGTACATAACTGATACATTATTAATTTATATAATAAATAAAAAAAAAATTAATACAGTCCTATTTTATTAATTACATTACATTATTATAAATAATAAAAAAAAAATTAATTTAATTTATTTTTATATTACTTGTTTTATATTATAAGAAAAAGAAAAAATATAAATATATAATTATTATAAATATTATAAATATTATAAATAAATTAATTACTTTGAAATTTATTAATTACAAGAAATACTTAGTTTTTTTAAGCAATAAAAAAATATTATTATTATTTTTTATTGTTTAAAAAAACTAATTTTTTATTATTATTATTATTATATTATTTTTTATTGTTAAAAAAACTAATAAAAAAATAAAAATTGAAATTTAAAAAAAATAAAAGGAATATACTTAAAACAATAAATTATGTTGATTGACAATAATTTATAAAAAAGAAAAAAAAAAAATTTAAAATTGTTTTATCTTTTTTACTTTTTTTTTTAATTTACAGTTTTAAAACAAATTTTCTTTTAAAAAATTAAAAAGTTTATTTACCATTTTTTTATTATAAAAAAAAAAAAAAAAGGTTAAAATGTAAAATTATTTTATGTTATGTATTAATAAAAAAAAAAAAAACATTTTTATAACATTTTTATACATAATTATACATAATTATATATAATTATATATAATTATATATTTACTAATTCAATATAATAATTATTGTTACATAATATAATATGATCCCTACAATTCTATTAATTTTCTATTAATTTTTTTTTTCTTTAATTTATAAATATGAAATTTATGAATTTACAAAAATAAAACAAAAAAAAGTAAATGAATTAGAAGAATATTCTATTTTATATTTTTTTTTTAAAAAAAAGAAAAAAAAAAATAAATAAATATAAATAAATAAAAATAAAAAACATAACAAAATTAAAGTAAAAAGAAAAAAGAAAAACATAATTTTAAGATATTAATAATAATAATGATGATAATAATTTAAATATAAATAAACAATTTTTATAGTTATATATTTAAATAAAAAAAAAAAAAAAGATTTATAGAAATAAAATTTAAAACAAAAAAACAAAAACAAAAAACAAAAAACAAAAAAATAAAAACAAAAACAACAAAATCAATAAAAATATTTATATATATAATAATTAACATTAATTAAATTGTCTTTAACAATAATAATAAAAAAAAAGGTCTTTTTTTTTGTTTTTTGTTTTTTTTTTTTTTTTTTTTTTTTTTTAATTAATATTTTATAATATATAAACATTTATTAAAGTTAAATTAACTAAAAATTAAAAATATAAAACTAAAATGGAATAAAACATAAAACATATAAATAAAAACTAAAATTAAAATAATAAAAAAATAAAAAAAAAAGATATGTATATATATATATATATATATATATAATAAATTACATTTGAATTATATATTTTTGAAAAGTATAAAATATTATAAAGTATATAGAGTAGATTAATAATTTTCTATAAATAATAATAATAATTAATGCTATGTTGTAACTGTTTTTTTTTTTTTTTTTTTTTTTTTTTTTAATATTGTAATTTAATTGTTTAGTTTAGTAAATTTTTGTAAAATGGTGAAATTTGTTAAATGAATATTTTTTTTTTTTTTCTAAAAAGAAAAAAAAAATAAAAATAAAAATAAAAAAAAAAAAATAAAAATAAATATAAATATAAATTTAAATATAAAATGTATATAAATTAAATTAATAACCATTATTTTTTGAACTGGTTATAACTGATTTATTATAAGTTGAGGATAAAGATGACGGTATTGAAGATGAAGGAGCTGAAGCTGGGGTATGAACATTATTAATATTATTATTATTATTATTAATAGTAGTAGTAGTAGGAGTAGTAGTAGTAGAAGAAGTAATAGTAGTAGTAGTGTTAATATTAATGTTAGTATTATTAGTAGCAGTAGTAGCAGTAGTAGTAGCAGCAGCAGCAGTAGTAGTAGTAGTATTTGCATTTAAATAAGATGGTTGTGATGTTTTATTCCCTGAAAGTAAATTTGATGAAGAATTTGATTTAGATAATGATGAATTAATACCATTATTATTATTATTATTGTTGTTGTTGTTGTTATTGTTATTGCTATTGTTATTATTATTATTATTACTGTTATTATTGTTATTGTTATTATTACTGTTATTATTGTTATTATTATTACTGTTATTATTATTATTATTATTATTATTATTATTATTATTATTATTATTTAAGGAATTAGAGGAAGAAAGGGTGGTAGATGAGGAATTATTTTGTGTTTTAATAGACTTAATATTTTGAATTAAACCTTGGTTAGAAAAATTTGCCATTTCTGCTCTTACGGCTGCATCTATACGATTTTTACTATTATTAAGTTTTCTAAATTCATATTTTTTTAAATTATTTCGAATCATAAATAAAAGTTCTTCTGCTTTTTCTGGTGCAAGTAACGCTTTATTATTATTATTCAAAATATTTAATGGACTCAAAGGATTCATCATATTTATAGAATTCATTGGGTTCATGGGGTTCATGGGGTTCATTGGATTCATTGAATTCATTGGATTCATTGAATTCATTGGATTCATTGGATTCATTGGATTCATAGAATTAACTGGATTCATAGAATTCACAGAATTCATTGGGTTCATTGGATTCATTGGGTTCATTGGATTCATGGGGTTCATTGAATTTATAGAATTAACGTTATTTGATGGATTCATTGGATTCATTGGATTCATTGGATTCATGGAATTCATGGATTTATTTGGACTATTAGTATTTGAATTATTACCTACATTTGGATAAGGAATCATAGTATGGAAATTAAAGGTTTGCATAATATATCTTATAGCTTCTCTAATATCAAAATATTTTTTCTTTTGAAGTTTAGCTTCACGTCGTCTATCCTCTAATTTTAATCTTAATTCATTACCAATTGCTGTTTCAATTTGAATATCATTTCTACATTTAACTAATACTACCTCTAAATCTCTTATTTTTTGTTCAATTTTCTTTTCTGGTAAACTATCTGCAGCTGATAGATAAGACTCTATTGGTGATGCAGTATAATTAATAGTAGGGTTTCCAGCTTTTTAAAATAAATAAATAAAAAGTTAATAAAATAAATATTATAATAATAAAATAAATAAATAAAAAGTTAATAAATAAATATTATAATAATAAAATAAATAAATAAAAAGTTAATAAATAATATAATAATAATAAAATAAATAAATAAAAAGTTAATAAAATAAATATTATAATATATTATAATATATTGTAATATTTATTAATTTCATAAAAAAAAATTAAATAATTTAATATGCTAAAAAAGAGTAACATATTCTTTTTTAGTTTTTTTTTAACATACTCTGTATAAATTGTTCCATTGATTTTATTTCTTGTTTTTTATCTTTTAATATTTTTATTAAGAAATCTACTTGTGATTTAGACAATGGTTCATCCCTATAATAAAATTATTAAAAAAAAAAAAGAAAAAAAAATTTTTTTAATTAATAATATTGTAAATATACTAAATATATTATTGCTATTATTATTAAAATTACTTTTTAATTATTGTTCCTAAAAAGTTTTTAATTTCAGACTGTTCTTCAGTAGGAAATTCACCCTTTATTTTTTTTATTTTGATTAGAAAAAAAATTATATTTATATAATTGAAATTATATAAATTAACACAAGTAAATATATATAAAAGATTAATATTAATAATTTTATTATATATATTAAAATTACAAAAACAAAACAAATAATTAAATAATTAAATAAACAATAAAACTAAAAAAAAAAAAAAAAAACGTAATATTATATAAAATAAAATTATAAAAAAAAATAATATAATTACTTCTTCTAATTTTATTTTCTTTCCTGGACTACTAGTATTGGTATCTTTAGTCTTATCTTTATTATTAAAAGAAGTTGGAGTTAATGTATGCAGTGAATCTTTATCATTTGGTTCTTTTATTGATCGTTTTCTTTTATTATTATTATTATTATTATTATTATTATTTTCATCTTGAGATTTCAATGAATTATTATTTGAATTATTTTTTTTTAATTCACTAGAAGAATCATTATCTCCTTTAGTATCTATTATGTTTTAATATAAATTAAATTATTAATAAATAATTAATAATATATAATATTAATTTATTATTAATAAATTTTATCATTATTGTTTACTTTTATAAGAATAATTTTAAATATTATTCATGATATACATATAACATATATATCTTATTACCTTCACTATTTTTTTCGGATTTTGATGTTTCTTCATTATTATTATTATTATTATTATTATTATTATTATTATTATTATTATTATTATTATTATTACTATTATTTGAATCATTAGTTTGTTGAACTTTTTTTCGTTTATTTCTTTTATTTCCATTATTCTCCATATGATGTTTACAAGTCAATTTTTGTTTCCAGAATAAACTTGCTGAAAAATCGTAATTTAATGCACATGTGACATGTATATAACTTTAATAATATATAATAAATATTATTATAAGAAAAGATGAAATAAAAGAAGAAATAATTATTATTATATCAATTACGTTTCTCTCTTTTTTTACTAATAATATAAAAACATTATTATTATTAATGTTTATATATATATATAATATAATAAATTATTTACTTTTCACACTGAGATGGAATTTTGGACGAACAACGAATAGTAAATCCTTCTTTTGAATTACATATACTACAAACATGTTCTCCTGCTTTACAATTGTCTATATTATAACCTTTTTCTTTTGTATATTTATCAATATTTGGATTCCAAGAAGCACATTCAACATGTATATATTCTTCTGGTCTATTTGTACGTCGAAAAGCTCCATTTTTTTTTGGGCAACATACAATTTTCTTTTAATAAATAAAAATACATTAAAATATATATTTTAAATTAAGTTAATTCAATTGAATAATAAATATTACTATTATATAATATTTTATATTATTATAATATTTACAGTTTTATAAATTTTAACATGATCTGCACATCTACAATTTATATATAGACAAAAAAAAAAAATATATATATATATATATAATAAAATAATATATATATTAATTATTAAAACATTATAATATATATAATACATAATATAATATAAAATTTACTAAAATTTACTATATTTACCTATCACAAAACCATGATTCTTTTTCCTGGTGGAATTACATTTATGCCATAACATTCTATTATTTTATATATGTATATATAAAATTAAATATATAATTTATAAATTATTATGATTAATATAATTTTACATATATATTTAAAGAAAAATTAAAAAACTCACTTTGATGTACGGGTATATCACAGCCTTTATAAAGAAATTTTATATATAATATACATACAAGTATTTTATTAATTCATATGTTTTATCCATTGACAATATAATGATTTTCTTTTTTATTTTATTTTTTTTTTTTTTTTTGAAAATAAAATATTTTAAATTACTCTAAAAATTATAATTATTTATACCTTTTCCGTCACATAATACTATTTGATTTTTCTTTGTTGAATAACCATTATTACATATAATACAGACCGTCTATTCAAATAAATACATTAATTATTATAAAATTAATTATAGAATTAATATGTTCAGTCCTCAATTTGATAACTTTTATTATTGAAAATTATATATTTTTTATAATTGATGTGTACCTCATCTGATTCATCACTTGAATAATCTATAACAGCTTTTCTTGACATTTTATATCTTATATCCGTTCTATTAATATTATTATACTATTTATCTACTATATCCTTTTTGTTTCTTGTTCTTAATTTTTTTTTTTTTTTTCCTTTCTTATATATATTCTTTAATTATTAAATGGGATTTTAAACGAAGGAAAATTAAAAAAAAAAAAAAAAAAAAAAAGAAAAAAACTAACGCATTTCTATTATATTTAATTATTAAATATTTATTATATAATATAATTATATTATTTATTATTATTATAATTATTAATATATTTAAGAGAATATTTTAGAATTTTAACAGAAATTTACTAAACTATTACTAATAGAATTGTAAAAGAAATTAAATTGATTTTAAAATTGTTAATATAATTATTATTTTATTATTATAAATAATAATTATATATTATTTAATTATTTATTATTTATTATTATTATAAAATTAATATAAGTAACTGAAAATTTTAACATATTTTTGTGGTGGTTTAGTTAAGTATTATTAATAAAATTCTGTAAAAGTAGTTTTATATTGTTAATATAAATTTTTATAATCAATTGAATTAAAAATAATTTCATTAATATAATATAGTATAAAATAATTGTAATTAAAATATATTTTAGTGCATAATTTTAGTTTAATTTGGGGTGTAATTTGGTAGGGACTATTACTAATTATTGTATGGCAAGGAAGTTGGTTATGTTTAAAAGTAATTGTAATTAGTAATTTTTGGCTAATTTTTTAGTATTGAATTGAATGAAAATTATTTTATTTTATAATTAATATTTATAATATATTGATTAATAATAATATAATTGATTTAATTATTTATTATAATTGAATAACTTTAAATAATAAAAATTTATAATAAAATTCAAAGATTAATAATAATTAGAGAATAATTATAGAAATAAAAAATATTAAAATATTAATAAAAAATATTAATAAAAAATTACATCGATTTTATTATGAAAAGAATCTTCTATTTATTTTTTTCCTAATTCAAATATATTTTTCTTATTTAATTACAATACAATTTCTATTTAAATTTTCTTCAATAAATTTTATAATATATTCTTTCCATTTTAATTATCTTACTTCTAACTACTACTAAAATATTCAATACAACCTACTTCCAATAACAACCCGATCGATAGTGAAAACGATTTATTTAATTCTTATTGCTACTCAGATTTTCTGATAGCAACATTTGATGAAAATGAAAATATTAAAATTAATAGTGTAAAAATGATGAAAAAGATTGTATAACTGGCCATGCAATGATATAGAAGAAGCCATAATAATTGAAAAACTCAACTGTAACTTAGTATGCCTAAATGAAAATTTCATTAAATCAGATTTACAAGAAGGTTATAGTATGCCTAAATGAAAATTTCTATTAAATCAGATTTACAAGAAGATTATAAAGTATGAAACTTTATGATTATATAGGACAGTATAACGAATTAGTTGAAGAATGTGATTGCAGCGATATTGAATATAAATGTATTGGATCCAATCATAGATATTGATAAAAATACTATAATTTAGGAAGATATAGAAATCGAAAAGATGAAGTTCTTTTCCATTATAATATTATGGAAAAATAAAATACTAATTGGGAAAATGTCGATACTAACTCCTATTCCACTTCTAATTTG
>MCFG01000717.1:0-13218 GCA_002104895.1 Anaeromyces robustus | reverse complement strand
ATATATATATATATATATGATTATATAAATGCTTTTTTTATTTAATAATAAATTTTTTATTTATTATGATTATAAATGCTTTTTCTATTTAATTTATAATATTATAATTAATTGTTTATTAGCCAATTATATGTTATATAATTGATTTAATTTTATATATACTTATTATTATTGTTTATAATAGTTTTTTTTTATATTATTATTAATATTATTAATATTATTACTATTAATATTATTATTATTTAAATCCATATATAGTTAATTATTATTTAAACTCTTATGTTTTGTTAATATTATAATCCATATGGTTTCATTTTTTGTAACTAACAAAGTGTTTTATGATTTATGATATTTTTTTTTTATGATAATTTTATGACACAATATAATTAAAATTTTAAAAAAGTAAAAAAAAAAATTAATAATTTTTAGTTAATATTTTGTTATATTAAGTTATATTTTGTTATATTCTGTTCTTATAATTAATTTAATTGGAAAATTTAATTTAAAAATGTTATTATTACAATAAAATAAAATCGAAATAAATAAAAAAAATTTTTTATTTTATATTTAAAAATATTAGTAATTAAAGTATTTAAAAATTACTAATTATGCTTTGTATTGTTTATTTTTTTTTTTAAAAAAAAAATTGATTTTATGTATCATTTCTAAAAAAAAATAATAATAATAATAATAAAAAAAAATTTGATCAAATTAAAATGAAGACATTTCATTTGTTGATTTACTTAATCATTTTATATTAAAAATTTAATTCTTTAATAAAATTTAATAAAATTTAATATTATATTAATAATACTAAAATAATTAATTTTTATTAATTTTTATTAATTTTTATTAAATTTTAAATATAAAAAAAAATGTTAAAAGATTTTTTGATTATATTAAATATAACAAGATTTAATACTGTTTTATTGTTTATGTGTAAAAACCTATAGAATTAGAAAAATTAATATAGAAAAAAGAAAAAAGAAAAAGAAAAAAAAAAAAAAAACAAACAAAACAAAATATAAAATTAAAAAAAAAATTAAAAAAAAATTAAAAAAAATTAACAGAAAAAATAAATAACAAAAAAAGATATAAAATGTTTTATGAGTTTATTTAATATATATAGTATATAATATATAATATATACAATTATATATATTATTCTATAATTTTTTTATACCATAACATATATAATGAATTTATTATTGTATATAATAACTTGAATATTTTACACCAAATTAAAATTGAAATTAAAATTAAAATTAATAAAAATATTGACTAAAACAGAAAGATTTTGTATATTATAATAATTAAAATAATAATTAAAAAATAATAATTAAAAAATTAGAAAAGAAAAAATAAATAAATTAAAGTTTACTACATATAAAGTTTTATATATTACCATTTTAAAACTTTTTAAAAGTTTTAAATCGTTGTAATTTTAATTATTATAATTTTATATATTATAGAGTTATATTGTAATTAGTTTAATTTTTGATTATCTTTGATATGCATTTTTTTTTTCTTTATAATAAATATTAATAATATTAATTTAATAATTCATTAAACTTATATATAAAAAATATTGTTTTTTTTTATTTTTATTTGTTTTGTATAAAGTTTACTTTGTATATTGATTTAAACAATATTAAGAATAATTGGTGTTGCCACTATCATTAGAAATCTTAAATTTTATTTTTAAAGGTTTTACCTTTAATATTATTTATTATTACTTTATTATTCTATATGTTTATTCAAGTATTTATATATTTATTTATTTATATATATATATTTATTTTCTTATATTATTTATGTATAGATTTATAAATTTATAAATATAAATATTTAATTATTTACTTATTTATTTATTTATTTATTTATATAGCATATGTTATGAAAGTGAATTGCAGTAACAACAATTATAATTATGAAAATGGTCAAAACATCCATAAATGGCTTATATCATTTTAAGGTATGCTCTATCTTCCATTTAATTTATTTAATTTATATTTAATAAAACGAAAATTCTTTTTTATATGTATTACAACAAATTTTATAAATTTTTACTATATATAAATTTATTATATTTATTGACTAAAATAATTTTTTTATAAACAATAGATTAATAATAATTAGTTAATAATAAATAAATAATTAATTAATTAAATAAATAATCCTAGAATTATAATACTGCTTAGTAATAAGTATTGAATATAAGAAACAGTGTAAGTAATAAATAAATTAATATATAATATATAGTATATAATAAATAAGTAGAAATTTTTAATAATAATATAAGTAAAATGAATAGAAATTATGATAATAATAATATTAAATAATAATATTATTATTATATTATTAATTAGTGTTATTAATTATACTAATGTTTTTTTTTTTTTTTACTTTATTTTTCTTTTTTTTTTTTTTTTTTTTTTTATTACAGATGAATAAAATCAAAAAATTCTGGTTTCTAATTGGTGCAATTTAAATTAAAAAAAATTTTTTTTTAATTATTGATACAAATAGAAAAAAAAATTATGATAAAAAATTTTCTTCAATTATAAAAAATACTTTTTAATTAAATAATATATTGTAACACAATATATTGTAATATATGATTAATTGTTTGAATTTAAACAAATAAATAAAAATTCAATTCAATTCAATCATTCATCAAATGTATCAAAGTTGAAAAAAAAAAAAAAATAAGCTTTTTTCTCTCTTATTTAAGTAGGTTTTTTAATTCAATGCTAATAATAATAATAATAAATAATAATAATAAATAACGAATAAAATAAAATAAAATAATCATTATAATACTAAATATTATTATTATTATTTATTATTATTTATTATGATTATTATTTATTTATTTATTATTATTATTATTTATTACAGTTAATATTATTATTATTATTTATATTATATTAAACTTTAATTATCAGAAGGGAAATGAAAAAACTTTTTTGATTTTATTAATGATTATTTTATTATTAAAATAATTAAAAATAATAATTTTTTTATTATTAATATTTTGTGAATAACACACCATATTGTGTATTTATTTTATATTAGTTTATATTATTTTATATTATTGTAATTCTTACTATTATTGTTATTATTGTCATTATTATTACTGTATTTCTTTCTTATTTAATATAATTAACAATGACAATAATAAATAAAAGTAAAAAAAAAATTTTATTAATAATATTTTTAATAATGAAATAAAAGTGGATGTTAAATATTTTTTTTTTTATAATTATACTAAAATATATATATATAAATAACTAAAGTTATGTTACATAAAGATATTTTTTTTCTTTCACTCTTTAATTGTATTACAAACAACATTTTTTTTTTTAGTTAGGTAACACTTCACATTTCTAAAAAAGGAATTAAAAATTCTCCATTACTATTAAAACTTCTTTTCTTTCTCTTTCTCTCTCTTTTTTTTTTTTTTTTTTTTTTTTTTTTTTTTTTTATCTTTTTGTTTATTTCCATGTAACCACGTTAATTTATTTAAATCATGTATTCTTTTTTTTTTTTTTTTTTACTTTCTATATTTAAAAAAAAATTGTTACGAATAATTTTAATATAGATTAAACAATAATTAATTATCTTTTACCATAAATAATATTAATAATAAAAATTATTTAATAAACTTTTTTTTTTCTTAATTATTTTATTAATTAACCAATTCAATATATTAAATATATTTATTATATTAAATATATAAATAATATTCCATAATATATATTATTTATTATATATTTTATTTTATTTTATTTTATTATATTTTATTATATGGTATAATATTATATTATATTATAAAGTTAAAATGTAAATATATTTTATTATTTTATTATTTTATTATCATTTTACTATTTTATTATATATAGAATTTGTTTTATTAAATTTATATACAACATTTATTTACCATATATAATCATTTAATTTATTTTTTATTTTTTAATTTTTTTAATATTTTTTTTTTTATCTTTTATATTATTATATTATTTAAAATTCCTACATTAATTTTTTAGTTTTTCCTTCTGTTTCATCTGTTTAATTTTATTAAATATATTTTTGTACTCATTTTTTTAATTTAAGTAAAATATTAAGAAAAACTTTTAAAATTTTGATGAATTAAATTAAAAAAAAAAAAAAAAAATAAATAAAATAAAATAATATATATTTATTATATATAAAATAATTTATTTTTATAAAAAAAAAATGAGAAAAAAAAAAGAAAAAAAGAAAAAAAAGTTTTTATTTATTTATTATTATTATTAATTTTAAATATTATTCATTTAGTTTTGAAAAAAAAAACTTTATATTTAAAGGGTTCAATTTCACTTTTTTTTTCTTTTTTTTTTTTTTTAAATGCACAAATAAAAGTTAGAATAAAGAAAGTAAAAAAAATAAAGAAAATAAAAAAAAAGAAAGAAAGAAAAATAAAACAAAAAAAAGAAAGATAGAATAAATAAAATAATATATAAAAATAAAAAAAAAAAAAAAAGAAAAATAAAAATAAAAATAAACAAAACAAAACAAATTAAATAAATAAAAATAAATAAATAAAAATTAAATAAAAAAAAAAAAAAAACTTTTTTTTTATTGACTCTTAATGATTATATTTAAAATATAATCAATTATTTAATTTTATATAGAGAAGAGTGGATAAAAAAAATTTTTTTTTTGTAACTTTAGTTGTAATTACATAATATTAAAGGTATAATTAATTATTATTATATATTGTATTTTATATATAATATACTAAATATTTTTGATTTATTTTTATGTATTTATACATATAATTAAAATAGTTGTAAAATTATTATTATTTTTTTAATAATAAAAGTATAATACTAATCATAATATTATTATTGTAATAGATATATTATTTTATTTTACCTAATCTTTTCGTCTTCCTAAGAAAAAAAAAATAAAAAATAAAAATTAAAAATTAAATTAATAAAATAAAAAAAATCTTTCGTCTTCCAAAATGAGTTATTTAAGCTATTATTATTTATTTCTTGTTATCATTTCGATTTCCAAAGTTTATTCAAGTAAATAATAAATTATATATTTAAAAATATTTAAATAAAATATAAAAAAAATATGAAAATATAAACAAAAAATGAAAATAAAAAATTTTATATTTTTTAAACTAAATATATTAATTATTATTTCTTTAATTTTTTTCATTTTATCTTTTTTTTTTTAAAAAAAAATAGAACTCTATCAATTTAGTGTAATTGCCTTTGTTGATAGAAATACTACCACAATAGGAGTAAAAATAAATAATAATAATCATATCATTAATTTAAATGATGCTGATTATCCTATTTGGAAAGGAGAATATAACTTAGAATCTGATGATTATACATATCACTATATTTCAAGAATTATTGATAGTAATATTATAATAGAAGAAGAAAACTTTGAAAGATTACCTAATATTGTTAATCCTTCTTCAAAAGTAACAACATTAAATGATTTCTTTAGTAGAGAAAATAATATTTTTAAACATCCAAAATTTACAAAAGATAAAAATGAAAAGAATAATAAAAATGATGATGAATTTTCGAAACCTGAATTCTTTAATGATAAATATATATCGACAATTCATTTAACAGGTGATGATCATCAATTTAAGATTATGAAAGAAGCTTATTATAAAAAAGAAAATAATATTCCTTCTCTTAAAGTTGATGCTACTATCATTACTCCATATACTGTGAAATCATTTAATAATGCCTTATTAGAAATTAATACTTTTGCCGAAAAAATAAATACTGATATTTATTCTAGTAGTATTACTACTACTAATAATAATACTACTATTTCTTCTATTTCTTCTTCTGTTAATACTAACTCTACTGAATACGAAATGAATAACTACAATGATTTAAAAAGTTCTTATTTTCTTTCTTTTAATAATAGTAATAATACTTTGACAACATCATCATCTTATATTGATGATGGTGGTAAGGTTCATAATTATGTATATAATAGTACAAGTATTCAATTATTATCTACTTCAACAGATAATCTTCTTTTACGTAATAAAATTTATATGGATATTTGTAATAATATGGGTATTCCAACCGCTCAAGTAGCTTATTCCCGTATTTATTTCAATAATGAACCTCTTGGTTTTTATTTAATTAAAGAAAATCCAAATATTCATTATTTTAGACAAAAATATGAAACTTCTGAAATGTATGGACAATTGAATTCAAAATTTTCTCCAATGGTATATCATAATAACACTTTTAATATTTCTAATTCTGATCCAAAACGTTTAAATCAAGAAGAAGAAACCGATAATTATGCTAATTATTGGTATCAAGGTCAAGAAATTCCAGAAATTGCTCATAATAAAACAGATTTATCAGAATTATTTAAAAAGTTTCAAAAACCTACTTCATTGGAAGAAATCAATAATGTTTTTAATATTAATGATTTCTTAAAATCTATGGCTCTTGATTATGTAGTAAATAATGAACATGCTTACCTATATAATGCCACTAATTACTTTTTATATTTAGATAAAGTTTGTATTAAAAAAAAAATTTATTTTTATTTTTATTTTTATTTTTATTATATTATATAAATGGATATATTAAAAAAATTTTTATTTTATTATTATTATTATAATTATAATTATTATAATTATTATAATTATATAGATGGATAATATTAAAAAAAAATTTTTTTTTTTTCACAATTAATATATAGATGGATAATATTAATAATTTTATTTTAATACTATATATAGATATAGATGGATAATATTAATAATTTTTTCTGTTAAAATATAATTTTAAAAATTTTTTTTTTATAATGATGGATATTTTTTTTTTAATATTGTGGAAAATTTATTATTATTTTTATTATTTATTAATTTATAATATTAAAAATTTAATTAAATTTTTTTTAATACAAAAAAAAAATTTTTTTTTTGTATATATGTATATTTTTAAATTAATTTTGTTAAATTAATTTATATATTACATATATATAAAAATATATTATTATATATATTCTAATATATATTCTAATATATATTTATATATTTATCTATATATTTATAAATATATTATTTATATATTATTTATATATTTTAATTTTATTATTATTACTAATTTATTTATTAATTTTTTTTTTATAAATTTATTAATTTTTTTTATATAAATTTATTATATAAACAAACTAACAATTATTTATTAATTTTTTTATATATTATAATTTTTCATTTCAATAAAATCAGTCAAGTAATCAATGGAATTATCATGAAGGTTATTATAGTTCACCATTTAATACGTGGGATAAACAATCTTTATCATTACCTTATAATAACTATCGTTTCAATAGAAATTCTACTGAAGCCATGAAAAGACCAACTTTTGATTATTTAATATCTTTTACGGATAAACAATTTAAATTTGAAAATTATATTGAAGATATTATTTATAATTATATTGCCAATGGAAAAGTATTTAAAAGAATGGAAAGTATTTATAGAATGATTCATAATGATTTAAAATGGGATAATTTAATTGAAATCAATAACAATAACAATAACAATAACAATAAAACTAGTCAACTTACTAAAAGAAATAATGATAATAATTTAGACTTTGAAGAGGAATTTAATAATTTAAAAAATTGGATAAAGTATCGTGGAGATATTGATTTTTATAAATTTAAAATTCCTTTTAACTTATATTCATTATTTACAAATGCCTTTTTAATAGCTATTATTTTTATTGTTATTCATCTTCTTTATGCTTTATTTATTAATCCAATAGTATGGTTCTTCTCGGATAAAGAAGTTAGAGTACTTCCTTCCACTTTACTTAAACTTTGGTGTATGACTTTAGGTATTTTAATGGTTGTAGGAACTTCTCTTTATTTCTGGACACATGATAAATGGAAACCAAATTTATATCAAGTATTAGAGAGACAAGTTTATAATTATATTATAAATTTCTATGGTCCTACCAGTAAACTTGATAATACTGTAAATATTATATTATGGTTAATTATTAATCGTGAAAATTTCCTTATTTTAATTTTTGCACCATTTGTAAGATGGCCTAAACTTAAGAAGAATCAAAGGAATTCTAATGGAAATTATTATAAAAAACCAAATAATTCAGAAACGACTTTAAATAATTTACTTTTTGAAGATGATAATAGTATTGTTAATCATAGTATTAATGATACTACCTTTATAAATTGTAGTAGTTCCAGTAATAGTAATCCTTCTATAGAAATAAAAAATACCGATAGTCAAAATGAAAATAAAGAGGTTAGAGATAGAATTTTTGAAGAACCTTTTGATGATAATGATGATGCTAATGAATATCCATGTAGTCCAACTAATAAAAATAATAGTAGTATTGATGAAATTGATGTTATTGATATATTAGAAAATAATCCATGTAGTCCAATTGAACCAAAATCTTATAATAATTCATTTATTTCAAATAATACTATGGATAATGATGATGATGATATTATTGCTGCTGTTGCTGCTGTTGCTGCTGCTGTTGCTTCTGATGATGAGGAAGAAGAAGATGATGATGATACCATATCTCAAATGACTCAATCTGTTAATGAAAGATTAAGTATTAAAAGTTCAAGAATAGAAGAAAAGAATGATAAAGTTTTCCATTCTAAAAATATTCCTTCTTATTCGGATGAACAAGCAGAAATTATTGGAATGTATAAAAGTGTAAGACATGGTTTCTTAATTGTTTGTCATAATAGTTCGGATGTATTACCTGAAACTTTAAAATGTTTATTAAAAGTTACTACACCTATGTCCATTTTCATCGCCGAAAATGGTTCCTGTCAAGAAGAAAAAGTGAAAATGAAAGAAGTTATTGATTATTATAGTCAACAATATAAAGATACTCATCCTAATTATCATGGATTAGATATTATTTATGCTAATTTAAATGAAGGTTCTAAAACTTTAGCTCAATTTTGTTTATTAAATAATTTATATTGGTTTGGTATCGATATTGAATATATTTCTGTCATTGATGATGATGTTTTAATTCCTGAAAATTGGAAAGAAGAAGAAATTTTATCCTATTTCCAAGATCCAAATGTTAAAGCTTTAGCTTATCCTATTACTACTAGTAATCGTAGAGAAGGTATTGTTCCAGCTTTTCAAAATTTCGAATATACTCTTTCAATGTATAGTAAAAAAATACATCGTGATATAGGTACTGTAGTTTTCCCAAGTGGAGCTATTGGTACATGGAGTGTACCATTTTTATTAGAATGTCTTTATCGTCATGATACGGTATTCCGTGGTGAAGATTTACAATTAGGTATTCGACTTCATACTTTATATGGTAAACCTAAATTTTGTAATCCTAATGAAAAACATTGTGGTAATTATAAAATTGAAATTGCTCATGTTTCTGTCAGTACTCTTGTTCCAGGATGTTATATGCATCTTAAAGAATATTTACCTCATTTCTTAGGTAAATATCTTAAAGATTGTAAATGTGGTCAATATTCATTAAGTCGTCAACGTATTGTATTTTGGGAACCAGCACGTCATCGTTTTCTTTTTAAATTTTTAGATTGTATTACGCATAAATGTAAATGGAATCATCGTGCTACTTTAACCGCAAAATTATGTTGTACTGATTTTATTATTACCATTTTTAATGATTATCTTTTTATTATCTTATTTGCCTTTTTATTTATAAAAGGATCCTATGTACAAGCTTTAATGATTATTTGTATTAGTTATGCTTTAGCCTACCTTAGTTTAGATGTATTTAATCTTGTTATTGCTCATGGTAGACCAGATATTAAATTACCATTTGAAGTATGTGTCGTTTTCCCAGTTTGTTATCAATCAGTATCTACCTTTTTCTATAGAATTTCTACCATTATTTATACCATATCTTATTATGTACCATTTGTTAGAAATAAAACAAAGATTAAAAAGAGAGCATTAAAGGGAGATATTAGTAATATGACTATGTCTGAAATTATTACTAATGAAGATTCTGAAAAAGCTATAGCTAATGTTTCCGATATAGCAGAATATTTAAAAAATCAAAAAAAATCAAAAAAACATTATTTAAAATTTAATAATAAACATTTCAAACATTCCAATAATAAAAAATTAAATGTAAAAGAAGAAAATGAAATAGAAAATGAAGAAGAAGATGATGATAATTTAACTTATAATTTAGATCTTACTGAAATTATTTTGGATTCTTTTGATGAACAATCCGAAAATGATGATAATAATACTAATAACAATGATAATGATAATGATAATGATAATAATAATGATAATATTAATGAAATTCATATTATTAATTAATTAATTAAATATGAATAATTATATTATGAAAAAAAAAAAAAAAAAAAAAAAAAAAAAAGAATCAACTCAAAAAACAAATAAAAAGTATATATATATTATAATATATATAGTTTAATATAATATAATATAATATATATTTATATCTATAATTTATATAATAATAATATATATAATATATATAATATATATATTATATATAAAATAAATATTAATATATAAATATTTAAAATAATATTTAATATTTAATGATTTATTTAATTTATTTTATTTAAGTTAAAAAAAAAATATTTAACAATGAAAAAAAAAAAAACAAACAAACAAACAAACAATCATAATAATAATTTTTATAAATTTAGAATAAAAAAAAATGATAAATTAGTTTTTTAATATATATTTATAATTTAAATTATTTAAAAATTTTTTTCTTTTTTTTTTTTTTTCTATATATACACCTAACATAAAAAAAAAAGAAAAACTTATTTAAAAACCTATTTAAAAAAAAAAACCTATTTAAAAACTTATTTATATATATAAAAAAAACTTATTTAAAAACCTATTTAAAAAAAAAAACCTATTTAAAAACTTATTTATATATATAAAAAAAACTTATTTAAAAACATATTTATATAAAAAAAAAACTTACTTATATATATAAAAAAAAACATATTTATATAAAAAAAACCTATTTATTATATATAAAAAAACCTATTTATATATAAAAAAAAAACCTATTTATATATAAAAAAAACCTATTTAAAAAAAAAAAACTATTTTATATATATATAAAAAATTCTATTTATAAAAATATAAAATGAAATATTTAAATATAAATATAAAATTTATATATTATAATAATAATTAAATTATAAAGTATTTTTGGTATTATAATTAGAATATAATTCCATTATTATTTGTAATTTAATATATATATAATAATATCTGTAAGTAAAATAATAAGTAAATAAAATAATAAGTAATTTATTTAAATATAATTAAATAATTAAATAATTTAACTTATTGAAATAATTTTATAAATAAATAATTATATAAATAAATAATTATATAAATAAATATCAAATAAATATCAAATAAATAAATTAAAATAAAATAAAATAAAATAAAATAAAGTAAAATAAATATATGGCTGTATAGACCTCTTCTTTTTATTATCGTGTATTTTTATTTTTTATAATTATTGTTATTCATTATTATTATTATTTCAGAAATTTATTATATTTTTCTTTATATTAAATTTATGTTATTGATTTTTTTAGATCTTGTTGCATCTTATAATAAATTGTGTCAATCTATTCATAAAAAATGTAATGAATTTAGAAGACAAAATTGTTGTTCATGTTGTTTCCATTGTGACAGTTATCAGAGAATTGATCATTGGTTTATAAATTGTTTCTTATTTAAAAATCTTCGTATTGATCACTTCTCTGATCTAGATAGAAATTTTTTTTATTTTTTAGATAGTCTTTTTAATAGTTTAGTTAGGACCAGTAATAACCCTAGTGTAGATAATAGAATTAATAGTATTGTTAAGGGTTATAAAAATAGTAATAATATGAGGTTTAATTGTATTAGTAATATAGATATATTAGGTAATAAAAAAATAGTTAATAGGTATAGTATTTATATTTTTTTAATTGGTGGAAGGGATTATGGTTTTAGTGATAGAATTAACGATAGTCCATACAAAATGGAATGGGAATGTTTGTTTAAGTGTCAGACTGAATCTGGTACTTATTCAAAATCCCCATTCTTGTTGCGATCTGCGGCTCTATTGAATGATATCATGCCTGTTGTCTGTAAAAGACAACATATATTGTTCAATAAATTTAAAACCAACCTCTCCAGGAACGTCAATGCTGATAACACAGTAGGACAGCCTAGTAGGGCAAATGCCGATCCTATTTCCGACCCTAGTGGAATAGGATAGATCAATTTTACTTTAATTCTATATTTAGAATTAAGGGCTTGTATGGATTTATTGTTTTTAAATATTATTATACTATTTTTTTTCCCTCCAGTATTATTTATTATTATCTATAATATATTACTGGTTTTTATTTTTTTTAGTATCATTTTTTTTTCATTATGTGTTTTTTTTATGATTCATGTATTTTAATATTTAAATTCAATAAAGTTGACGTACAAATTGTGTGCCATAAAAAAAAAAAAAAAAAAAAAAAAAAAAAAAAAATTAAATGGAAAATACACGTGATTTAATTATTAATATAATCATAAAAATGTTCATTTAAATATCTTTTACAATCTTTTTTTATTTATTTTATTTAAGGACAATTTAATAAAAGCTTTATTATTTTATTAAAAATTGGTATATTAATCTATTATAATACTAAAAAGTAAGTTATTTTATAGGAAATGCATATTTTAATATATTAAATATAACTATATAATTAAATATTAAGTTATTTATTTAATGGAAAAAAATATAGTTTTTTGAAACAAAGGAATTAAATTAATTGAAAAAATTTTATTAAATCGAATTATTCTTATTTAAAATGAAAGATAATATTATAAAGTGTTTTTCTACTTTTCTTTTAATAAAATAGTAGTGATATAAATTTAAAAAACAAAAAATTGTTTATTTAATCGAAAATAATTTTTTTTTAAAAAGAGAAATTTATTAATGAAAAATATATTATGAAAATAAATTATTCTTAATTAAAATAAAGAAAAATACCATAAAGTTTTTTATAATTTGTTTTGTTTTTTTTTCTTTTTCTTTTTCTTTTTTTTTTTTTTTAAATAGTAGTGTCATTTATATATATTTTCTTATTAATTATTTATTTTTTTTTAATCATAAAATTAAA
>MCFG01000716.1:0-13304 GCA_002104895.1 Anaeromyces robustus | reverse complement strand
AAAAAAAAAAAAATAAACATTTTTAAAGATAAAACACAAAATTTTTCTTTTTACTTTTTTTTTTTCCTTAATCTTTTGTCTTTATTTTTTTTTATTTTTTATTTTTAACATTTTTAAAGTTTAATTTATTTAATTAAAAATTAATTTATTTATTTGTTAAAAATGGTTAAAAAAAAATTATTATATAATTATTAATTATTAATTATTAAGATTTAGAATTATTAATTATTAGATTATACCTCATTTTATTGTTTATATATTTAATATTTATATATATATAATAATATAAAAAAAAAAAAACGTGTAAATAATTATTTGTAATTAAAAAAAAAAAAAGAACAATGAAAATATTATTATATTATATTCTATATTTTTCTCTATTATATATATATATATATATTAAATATTAAAATTTTGATTGATCTTCTTAAACTTTTTTTAACAGAATAAGAATTTTTTTAAATGTATTATATATATATATATATATATAATTTTTTTTTTCTACTTATATATATATATATGTCAATTTATATTTCATAGGTAATATTACTTTTAAAAAAAAAAAAAAGTTTCAAATCAAAGTGTCTATAATGAATTGTATATATAATTAATTAGAATAACTTTTTTTTTAATAAAAAAATTAAAAAAAGAAAAAAAAATGGATATAATTTGAAATAACATTATAATTAATTAAATAATTAATTATTTAATTATTTAAGTGTTTAAAAATAATAAGTAGAGATTTTATTTCTCTATTTCTTCATTCGAATTTCTATTTCTATTCTTTTTTTTTTTGATATATTGTTGGAAAAATTAAGCATTTCTTTTTCTTTTTTGATTTTAATTTTTTTAGAGATGATTATACTTGTAAATACTATACTAAATTTTATTATCTTTTATAAAAATAAAAATAAAATTTATTGAATGGAATTTCATAAATTTATTTCTAATATTTATTATTCTAATATTAAAACTTTTAAATTTGATAATGGTACTTGAAATCTATTTAATAAAAAAATTAATTAAATAATTAATTAATTGTCTTTTATTAATTGAGTTTTTTATTCATTCTACTTCCAAGTTAAAATATATATATATATATATATATAATTAATTATCTTGATAAAAAAAAATTACCTTCATTCTAATCCATTTAAAAAATATTAGTAAACTCTGATAAAAAAAATATTATTTTTTTTTTTAAAAAGGTATTCCTGATTACTTAGATATTTTTCTTTATATTCCTCTATATTTGATTTTTGATTTTTTTTTACCTAAAATTCTCGATTCATCAATTTGATTTGAAGGGAAACAAAAATATATATATGTAAAGGGTATTTAGTCAATAAACAGCAATAATAAATAATAATAATAAATAATATTAAATAATAATAAATAATAAATAATAATAAATAATAATAGTAATAAATAATAATAAATAATATTAAATAATAATAAATAATAAATAATAAATAATAAATAATAATGAAAGATTTTAAAAGTGAAAAGAAGGAAAGGAAAAAAAGTATGAAAAGTTTATTTTTTTTAATTAAAATCTATCATTATTAGAATTAAAGATAGAAACTTCGAAAAAAAATTTTTAAAAATTTTTTACTTTTTTTTTCTTTCTTGGTGGTTTAATAAAAAAAAAAAAATAAAAATAAAAAATAAAAATAAAAAATAAAAATACTATTAAATATATTATATATTATATATAATTTAAAAATTTAATTATTACTATTTAAAATCTTATTTTATTTTTTTTTAAAAATGCTTTTAAAAAATTCTTTTTTTAATAATATAAATATATATAATATATATGTATGCATTTTTTTTTTTTTTATTATTATATAGTATTCACCTTTTTACTCTCTCAAATTTTTTTTTTTTCTTTTTTATAAATATTATATTAATTCATAGATAGATTAATATGAAAATAAGGTATTAGATATAAAACATATAAAACAAAACAAAACAAAACAAAACAAAAAAAAAAAAAAAAAAAAAAAAAAAAAAAAAAAAAAAAAAAAAAAAAAAAAAAAAAAAAAAAAAAATAAAAAATTAAAAAAAAAAAAGAAAAACTAAATTAATAATTATTAAATAAAAAAAAAAAAGTTTAATATAAAATAATGATAATAATAATAATTGTAATTGTTATATATAATTATAATTGTTTTATTTTATTTTATTTTATTTTATTTAATTATTTATTTATTTATAAATCTATTTTTTTCTTCTTTTTTTTTTTATTATGTATATTATGTATAAAGTAATAGATATGGAAAAAAATATAATTGTTATTATATTTTTTAATTTTATTTTTCTAGTTATTTTTTTTTTTATTTAATAATAGATATTTTATTTTTTTTTCTGGTTCGTTAAGTTATAATAGTTATTAATATAATATTAATAAATAAAAAAAAAAAAAATAAAATAAAAAATTATATATATTATATATTTATTATATATATATTATTATTATTATTTTTAACTATTTAACTATTATACTTTTTTTTTTTATTCTATACCATCACCTTTCAAATCCCTTTTTTTTTATTTTATTTTTTATTTTTTATTTTTTTATTTTTTATTTTTTTATAATTTTTATATTATTGGGTATTTTTTTATTTGTTTTATTTTATTTTTTTTCTATTTATTATTGTTATTTATATTTATTGTATTTATTGTATTATTATTATTTTTATTTTCTATTTTTTATTTTTATCTTATTTTATTTTATTTTTATTTTTATTTTTTAATTTTTTTTTAATTTTAACCTAAAAGGATGTATATGGTGGTGGTGGTAAAGAATTATTACTGCTACTATTATTATTATTATTATTATTATTATTATTATTAGTACTATTATTGGCTTCATTAAATTTATTAATATGTGTCATAGAATGCCCTTGATCAGTAGTTATAGAAGAATTTGGATCGATTATAATAGGTAAAACTAAATTAGGTGATGCATTAGATATATCCATGGATTCAGTATTAGTGTTATCATTATTACTAGTATTATTATTATTACTAGTATTATTACTAGTATCATTATTATTCTTTCTACTATTATTTATAGGAATGTCATTATCTATTTTATGTTTTTCATAAATAATTACATCAGCTTTTTTACTTTTTTTATATTTTATAAAAAGTAAAGCACTTATGATAACCAAACATATCAATGCTACAGATATACCAATGATTAAATATTTTGATTTTGAATTTGAATTTGAATTGGTTCCATTTTTACGATTATATTCACTACATGATATATATTTAGTTTTAGCTTCTTCATCCGTAATTTTTTCATTTTTACTTATTAAAAGCTTATTACATGAACCTGGTTCATAACATACTACATTTATACCTTTTATTGAACAGGTATCAATACTAGTATTTGATGATGATCTATTAATTAATACATTTAATTCTTGATTTTCATCTAAATTACTTTATTATAATCATTATGATTTAAAAAAAAAAAAAATATAAAAAATAATATATATATATAAAATAATATATATATATAAATAAATATAAATATAAATATAAATAATATAAATATATAATATTATAAAATTATCATAAAAAAAAAAAAGTTAGTATAGATATAATGAATAAAAAGAAACATATATATATATATTAATATCTTACATAAAACCTAAACTTGGTAAATTAAATAAATTTTCTGGTAAAGACTTTAAATTATTATAACGAAGATTTCTTATATAATTAATATATTTATAATTAAAAAAAAAATATTAATATTTAAATTATTATTTATATTTTAGTTTTTGTTTATATATTATATACATATATATATATATAAAGAGACTTACAAATATATTAAATTATCAAGACCACTAATAGTAGAAGGAATATTTTCGATTATATTATTACCTAATTCTCTATTTTTTTTTTTTTTTTTGTTAAAAAAAAAATAATAAACAAATATTGTAATGAATTAATAATATATAAAAATAATAATATTTAATAACTTTTATAAATAATAAATATTAATAAATAAATTTCTTTTGAAAATTCTTACAATTCTTTTAATTTAGTTAAAGAGGTAAAAAAATCATTTGGTAAAAACTTTATATTATTTTCATTAAAGTTTCTATAATATTAAATTTTATTAAAAAATTAATTTATTTTAATTGTTATTTTTTTTATATATATATTCTGTTAAAAAATATTAATTTATATATAAATAATTAATAATTACAAATATTCTAAAGAAGAACTATTCATTATAGTCTTAGGGATATTTTCTATATAATTATTTTGAGCATTTCTATTTAATTTAATTAAATTAAATATATATATATGTATATATATTATTATTATTATAATTAATATTAATTATAGATAATATTATAATATATTATGGATATAAACATATAATTAATTACATACAATGATTTTATATTTGCAAAAAGTGGAAATTTACTAAAATTAATCTTTTCCTCTTGGAGTTGTCCTGGTCTATTTGTGCGTTTTTTTTTTTTTTTTTTTAAAAAAATATATATATATATATATATATATATATATGAAATAAAAAAAACAATCAATCAATTAATCAATGAAATAAATAATAAATTTAATATAATTTAAAGCATATAAATATTATCAACTAAATTTTATAATATAATATTTATTTATTGATTAATTGTTTAATGAAAAAAAAAAGAATAATATATATTTATAAAAGAAATTACATAGATATATGCGTTAGATAGCCTTCAGCATCACATTGATAACCATTTAATGTACAACATTCAGTATTTTGTGGTAAGTTTAAAAAATTATTTAATGAAGGGCAATCTCTTGAAACTGTTATAGTTTGAGAATTTACCAATAATAAATTAATTGATAACAATATTAATTTAAAACTTTTCATTTTGTATGAATATATATATATGTATATATCTTTTTTTTTTTTTTTTTTTTTTTTTTTTTCCTTTTTAAATAAATGAATAATTAAAATTTCAAATTATTAATATTAATCATTAAAAAAATTTTTAAATTTCAATAATAATAATTATTCTGTTTTAATTTTTATTATTTATTTATTTTAATTATTTTAATTATTTTAATTATTTTATAATTAATTTTTAAAAATGTTCTATAGATTTCTGAATTTTTATTTTTAAAATATTTCTATAAACAGTTAAATATAAATACACATAATATTTATATATTTATTTATTTATTGTTAATAAAAATAAAAAATAAAAAAAACAAAATTTATATGGAAAAAAAAAAAAAAAATTTTTTTTTTATTAAATTCGATAATTAGTTAATAAAATCTAACCTAATAAAAACGAATGATATATGAGAATGAAATCATAAAAACAAAAAACTTTTTTTATTATATTTTATATTAATTTAATTATTATTTATTAGGTAATTTGTTTTAATAATGTTTTTTCTTTTTCCTTTATTTTTTTTTTTTTCTATTTGACATCATTATTAAAAAATTATTAAAATTAAAGTTTATACGGAATTTTCGAATAAAAAAATTTTTTAATCTATTTAAATTAATTAAAAAAAAACAAATAATAAATAATAACAAATGACAAAATAATTTATTTATTAATTTTGTTAATTTTTTTTTTATGGGATTTTTATTGTTTTTATTGTTATTAAATATCAAAATCAAAATCAAATTAATAATCTTTTTGGTCTTTTGTTGTTAACTATCCATAATTACATCATTATTGTTTTTTTTTTTTTTTTTTTTGGTCTCATGATCTGATTTTTCATTTTTAATATTATTTTTTAATTTAACAAATTTATATTTATGCTAAAATACCTTTTATTATATTTTTTTTTATTAGATATTATATATATACATATATTTTTTTTTCTCTTTAGTTCAAAAAAGAATCATTAATATTTATGTTTATCTTTATCCTCTTAGTAATATTCTATTAAATTTTATTATTTAAATATATTTTCATTGAAATATACAAAATTATTAGTGTAATTTTGTAGTTTTATTAATGTATTTGTGCGTATTATATATGTTTGTATTTGGATAACTAAATCGGTTTAATTTATATATATATATATATTTACATAATAAAAATTAACAGAAATAATAATGGTAATATAAAAACTATATTTGTTATTATTAGTTCTTTTTTTTAAGTTTTTAATATTCATTTTTAATACTAATACTAATAATAATAAATAAATAAGTAAATAAATAAAAAATAAAAATATATATTACTATTTAATTGTGTGACATATATACACACACAAAGAAAAAAAAACTTTTTATAAATTTAAAAAAAAAAAAAAAAAAAAAAAAGTTTAAAAAATTATAAAATAAAATTATTAAGTATATAATATATATATAAAATATAAAGAATGAAAAACTAATAACTAATAATTCTAATAAATATTTAATATTTTTATTATATATATATATATATAAATATAACATTTAAATGTTTAATATTTATAAAAAATAATGAATGTTTACTTTGTGATATAAATATATATAAAATAATAATAAAATACTAATAAAATAAAATAATAATAAAATAATAATTATGTAAAAATCATCATTTATTATTATAACAAATATTATTAAATAATAATTAATATATATATTCAAAAAAAAAATTTTTTTTGTCTTTCTTAATTTCTTTTTTTTTATATATATGATTTTATTTATTTTATTTTATAATAGAAATTAAATTTGTTTATTTTAATGTATAATAATATGATTTAAAAAAAAAAATGTATATAATATGATAATTTTTTTTTATACTTATTGATTACATGAATAATAATGAAAAAAAAAAAAAAGAGTAATGTAAATTGATATATATTATAACTAGTATAATGTATAATATTTTATCGATCTTAATAAATCTATATATATAATATTTATATAGATTTTATAAATGTAAAATAAGAAAATAAGAAAAAATATATTATATATATATATAAAAAAATAGATATATATAATATTTCTTTTTTTTTTTTTTTTTTTTTTGTATTATTATTATATATAAAAATATATTTATTTATATATAATTTTATTTTATTTAAGACCAAGTCCAACACCATTAGAATAGTTTTGAGGTTCTATTGGCTCTGTTATACTATTACTATTATCTTTACCTAAACCTTCACCATTTTTCCAACCCATATTCTTTTTTTTTTTTTAACAATAATTTTTTTAATGATGAATTAAAATTATGAATGTTAGTTTAATTTTTTTTTTTTTTATTATTCATTTTTTTTTTTTTTTTAAAGTTTTACCTGTAGCATTTTTAATCCTATATTTGTTGGTTTTGATTGACTATATAATTCTCTTCTTTCTTCAGCTCTATTACGATACTTTTAATAATTATTATTATAATATTTATTTATTTATGAATAAATTATTATTAATAAATATATATTTAATAATTGAAAAATGAATTAATTTAATTTATAATAGGTAATAATAATAATATATATATATATATTAATTCTTACTTCATTAGTTTCTATATGATGTTCTTCCTTAAACTTTCTTATATACTCTTCAATATTACCCTTAATAGGAGAAAAAATTTAAATATTAATTATCAATAATTTTATTTATAATACTAAAAAAATACATATATTTAATTAATTAATTAATTAATTATTACTTTATGTAATTTTGAAATATTTTGATGTTTAATTAAACTTTCTGAACTATTAAATCCTCTTAAACAAAGTAAACATGCATTAGATTGGAAATTTATAAATTTATTATTAATTTCTTCTACAGTTGGAATTGCCTGTAACAAATAAATAAATAAATATAATTAAATAAATAAAAATAAAAATAAAAAAGTAGGTATTAATTATATAATATTTATTTGAATTTATAATAATAATAAAATAATAAAATAATAAAACAAAAATAAAATAAAAATAAAAATATCAAAAATTTACAATTGTTTCTTTTTCTTGAGCACTAGTACTTGGACTATTCACTTCAGAACGTTTTTCTTCCCATTTTTTCATTTGGTTTTTCATCTATTTTAATATTTAAATTTTTTTTTTATTTATAAGTATTAATAATTAAAATAATATATATATATATACATTATTTATATTTCTCTTTAATATTTACCTTCTTTTCACTAATAGATACAAATTTTTTCTTTTCTATATTATAATATATATATATATATATAATTAAAGAATCATTATTATTTATTATTATCATTACATTCATAATATATATATATGATTAAAATATATATATTTTTTATTATATACAACATAAATTTATTTATTAATATATACCCTTCTCATTTGTTTCCAGTGGATTTATTGGGGTAACAACAGGTTCCACTGAAAATATATTCTTTTTATTATCATTTGGTGTATTTTTAATATCATCTTTAATATCAGAATAAAATGCATTTAATAAATCATTCATATCTTCTTTTTCTTTTGCTATTATATATAAATTTAAATAAATAATTTTATATTTTATTTGAAAAAAAAAATGTAATAATAATAATAATAATCATAAATATAATAATAATAAATAAATAAAACATAATATAATAATAAATTAATTAATTATTTGTTTATTTATTTCATTATTTATAATATTTTATTTTATAAATAAAATTATAAAATTATATATATATATATATTACGTTTAGCAGAAGTAGCACTTTTCTTTAAATCAATTTTAATTTCAAATTTATTAGATTTTGTTAAAAGTTTTGGTTCAGTTTTTGGAGTTGTTTTATGTAAAATAGTAACAGAGTTATCAGGTTGAACATCATCATTAATATTTGATGTTGTTTTATTTTCTTCAGTAGAAGTCACAGCTAATCGATTAGCATATGATTCTGCTGTATTTGGTAATGGGACATGTTCTGGTGGTGGATAAATACTTACATAGGCTTGTTCATCCCAATATTTCATAAATTTAACATTACCTTTTTCATCTGTATATGATACGGTTGACCATTCATTTTGTACATATACTGGTACAAAACTATTTATATGTGCATAAGATACAGAAATTGGTCGATTATCAATTTGATATCCATTTTGATATATATAATAATATGCTGAATTTGCAGCCTTTTTAATATATAGAATATAATATATAATATATAATAATATATTTCAATTCATTTATTATTAAACATTATCATCATTGGATAGTTTTATAAATAATAATTATAATATGTATAATTTTTTTTTCTTTTTTTTTTTTTTTTTTAATTAAGATTTATAATTTAAGATTTATTATTCTTACATCAAGATCATAAAATTCAACAAATGCAAAACCCCATGATACACTACTAAGTCTGTCTTTTACTAAACGAACTTCTTTTACAGGAGCCAACATTCTAATACTATTATATATCTAAATTATTTTGAATTTAAATATATAATCCATTATATAATAAAATTGAAGCATATATATATTATGTGAATGTCCATTGGTGTTTTTTGAAATTCAAATTCGTTTTGATTTTGGATTTAAAAAATTAAAATTGGAGAAAAAATATTAATAAATAATTTCATTAAGCAATAAGTGTATTTTATTATTATTAATACTATTTATTTCTTTTTTTTTTCTTTATATTTTTTCAATATTATTATTATCATTATTATTATTAATATTATTATTATTATTCTACAAATAATTATATAATGCTATAACTTTAACAGTATAAATAATAATAACAAAAATAATAATAAAAAACAAAACAATCTGCCAATTTTTTTTTATTTTATTTTATTTTTTTCTATCTTATTATATTCTATTTTTTGTTTTTCTTTTTCATTTTAATAATTATTCTTACAGTATCCTCAGTAGTTATTGGATCTAAATATCTAATAAGTAATAATGAAATTGGAGTATCACCTATATCTTTTTCCCCATCATTAATTTCTCCTGGCAATGGAAGTGACGCTGTTAATTGAGATGCTGTAGCTTTTTTTTTTTTTTTTTTTTTTTTTTTTTTTATTTGTTTATTATTAAATATACATATATTCATTATATATGATTGATTTAATTGAATATATTATATATTTGATTTAAAGTCCAATTCCAATTCCATTATTTGTTTATTTTGGAGTATCAATTTCATTCCATTATTTTTATTGTATTCATTATTTTTTTAACAATTATTAAAATTATTATTATTGTTTAAATAAAAATTAATTCCAAAATTTCTTTATAAAATATTTTATTTTAAGTAACATGAATTATTAAGCAAATTTTGTTTTTTATATGCAAACCATTTTTAGGTACACCGCATTTATAGCACTGTTCTCTCCTTTTGAAATTAAAAAAACCACACTATAATATAATTGATTTATTTTTTTTTTTTTTAATTTTTTTTTTTAAAATATTTATTTAATGTTAATAACTATTTTTCTTAAAATGATCCCTTTAATATTAATTATATGTACTTGAGTGCAGTTCCAATCTTCATCTTCATGTGAAGTACTTGTACTATAATCAATTTTAACTTTGGTTCCTTCTATATCAATATATGGGAAATAGGTATCTATAAATTGCCTTGCATGTTCAATACTTATAAATTTAACAAAGGCAAAACCTCTTGCTAAACCTTTTTTTACATATATATTATAAATTAATATTTAAAAAAATATACAATATATAACAAATATATAAAATTATATATATATTATAATTCATGAATTACCTGATTGTTTATCTCTAATAACTTTTATATTTTCATAACTTGCTTGAAGTGCATCAAGTGTTGCTTGTACCTATATATTATAAATAAAAAATAAAAAAAATTCAAATACAAAGATATACAACACGAAAAAAAAAGAAAAAGAAATGAAAGAAAAGAGATAAAATAAAAGAAAAGAAAAAAAGAAAAAAAAAAAGGAATATGATAAAAGAATGTAAAAAAATGTATAATATATAAAGTATAAAAGGAAAAGAAAAAAAAAAGAAAAAAAGAAAAAAAGAAAATAAAATAAAATAAAATTAAATATTTTCATTTTCGTTTTATATTTTAATAAATAAATAAGTCAAAAAATAAATAATATATAAAATTACTATATTTATAATCAATATAATAATTAATAAACAAATATTAAAATATAGTTACACTTTGATCTGAAACATTTGCATGTAATCCTTGTAAAACTACAATTATTAAATGTATTGAATAATAAATGTATAGAATAATAAATAATTTTGTTTAATATAAAAATTAAAAAGAAAAAGTACAAATCAAGAATAATAATAATAATTTTAAATATTAAATATATAAATAAAATAATATAAAATTATAAAAAAAAAAATAAAATGTTTAAAATGTAAATATTTACTAATATAATTATTTGGTTCGCCAGGTTTCATAACTCTATTTGATTCATTTTGTCTTCTATAATCATGATTTCTTAATTTATGACGGTTGGATGGACTTTGGCTTCTTGAACTATTTCTTCTTCTTCTTGGACTATTATCTCTATCTCTTCTATCTCTATTTCTATCTCTATCTTTTCTTCTATCTCTATCTCTATCTCTATCTCTATCTCTTCTTCTATATCTATCCCTACTTCTACTTCTACTTCTACTTCTACTCCTACTTCTATTTCTACTCCTACTTCTACTCATTTTTTCAGACTTTTTATTTTTTTTTTTTTTTTTTAATTTATTTTTTATGATACTATTTTATTTTATATTTAAATTGTTTTGTTTAATATCCTTTTATTATGATAAATTTTTCAATTGCAAAGAGATATTATCTTTTACTACTGTTAAATTTTGATGAAATTTATAATAAAACAATTATATAATAAAATAGTAAAAGTATTATTATATTTAGAATATATATATATATATAAAATTAAAATTAAAATTAAAAATTAAAATTAAAATTAAAAATTAAAATTAAAATAATATAATTAATAAAAACATAATAAACAATAAAAGTTATATGAATTAAAATTCATCTTGGATTTTATATATATATATATATATTTTCTTTTTCAAAATAATAAAAAAAAAAAAAACAGTATAATTAAAAAATAAAACTAAAACTTTATTTATTTACTAATAAGATAATTTACTTTTAGATAACAAATATTTAATATAGATATTTATTTTAAATATGTATTATATAAAATATTTATTTATAATATATTTAAATAATCAAATTACAATTTCATTTAAATTTTCATAATAAAATGATTTCTAATAATATTTAATTCAAATATTTTTATATTATATTTATAAAGAAATTAAATTAAAATGTATATTATATACTGATAAAATAATAAAAATAATATTTACATATATGTTTCTTTGTATATTTTTGAAATATAAACAATTTACAAAGGATTTATAAATAAATGTGTATATTATTTAACATAATAATAAAAATTCTTTATTAATCAAATAAAAAAAATTAAACAATAGCATAAATATTTAATTTTAAATTTCAAAAAATAAATAATATAAAAAATTATATATTATTTATTTATTTATTTATTTATTTATTTATTTATTTATTTATTTATTTATTTATTTATTTATTTATTTATTTATTTATTTATTTATTTATTTATTTATTTATTTATTTATTTATTTATTTATTATTTATTTATTTATTTATTTATTTATTTATTTATTTATTTATTTATTTATTTATTTATTTATTTATTTATTATATACATAATGTATTTCAATATATATTCTATTTTATTTATAATTAAATGCTTCAATATTACAAATTTTAAATTTTTAAAATTATAATTTTTTTTTAATTTTGATGGTAATATTGTAAGTATTGACATTTTAGAACATTTTATTCAATTATTTATAATGGATTGGCTTAACTAATACCACTACTTTCAACATTATTGAACGTATAACTCATGAAAATATCCTGCCAATTGTAGCTAATCTTATATATAAATATTTAACTACAATTGGTAAGTAAGGATTAATTACAAATTTTATATATTAAATAATCATTTAAACAAAGTAAGTAAAAAAAATACCTAACCAGTGGTGATAGTATATCAAAAGCTTCTAATAATAATGATAACTTTCCTTCATAATGGTTTAATATCGGAATAATATATACTATCTTAATTCTATCTTTTAAATAGTACTATTTATTGCTTAGTATATTTTATTAATTTGTATAATTGCTTTATTTATATATATATAATTTATATCTTAATTATATTTTATTAATAAATATAATGTATTATATCACCAAAAAAGAAAAAATATATATATATATAAAAGGTAAAATATACTTCTGGTTTTA
>MCFG01000715.1:0-13440 GCA_002104895.1 Anaeromyces robustus | reverse complement strand
GCTGGTAGGCAGAGGCGTAAGTCCTACATTCAGCTCCGGTAGGTTGATAAACCGAAAGAACAGCAGTGCGAAACAAAGAATAATAAAAAAGAGTAAATATTATAGTCGTTATTATTATTATAGGTAAATAAGTGTTATTAAAATATACTAGGAGCGTATAGAGCTCATATACAGAGTTAGGAGATTAGTCTTCTTTAGTGCTGCATTCGACAAATAGATTTGGTTCTAGACTAGGTAAAACTCCAGCGAGAGGACAGTCACCGTAGTCTATTTATATAGGAAAACGGTTCTAGGTCTGCAGCAACTCTGGCGAACAAGGAACTCCAGTCACCGAAGGCTGTAGGTTGGTCGCGAAGGTAAAACGACCCTAAAATATATAGTTTTTAATTTTATTTCGAGGTCTAGTATATACCTCTTGTTAAGTAACTTCTGCCGGTTTTTCTATAGTTGTAAGGCAAAAGAAGTAAAAATTAAAATATTTACCTATAAACTATCCCAAAGACTTTAAAATTCGAAATCTCTTATTATAAATAAGGAAAGTCTTAATTGAAATTCCTTCAGCACTTATTTTTAAATCAACTTCTTATCTACGTATTGACCCTCGCTGGTAGGCATAGATGTAAGACCTGCATTCAGCTCTTTGGTTGATAAACTGAATGAACAGCAATACGGAAAAGAAGTATTTAAAAATATTTAAAATTATATATCAATTAATTCAGAAGCTTATTTATAATATTTAATTCAAAAAAACTATAATTCTCTAAGCAAAATCAAAATTTATACTGCCTTATGAATTTCAATATCCTACTTGCAATCACAAGAATAATAATCTTAGAAATAGAATTATTTATAGTAGCCATATTACTCAAAGCACTTCAAATAATAAAAAAATTTTAACAATAAGAAAATAAAAAAAAAAAAAAAAAAAAAAAAAAAAAAAAAAAAAAAAAAAAAAAAAAAAAAAAAAAAAAATGGAAGAAGAAAACTTCAATAATATCAATCCAACCTTTAAGGACGGATTTGCAGGAGATCGTCGTTACTTTAAAGGTTTTCTAGCAAAAATGGAACTTATCTTTATGTTACAGCCCGAAAAGTTCGAAGAAGGTCCAATCAAGGTTGCTTATATTATATCCAGACTCTACGGTTCAGCCATGAACTGGGCCGCAACCTTGATAGAAAACAATGATCCTTGCCTCAACGACTACGATGCTTTCATATCCAAAATTAAAGCTACCTTTGGAAGCTATGATTCCACATTCATAGCAAACCAAAACTTAAAACAATCAGGCAAAAACGTTTAGGAGACGTCGGAAGCTACATTATGGAATTCAACAAATACGCCGACGAATCATCCTGGAACGAGGAAGCTAAAATGGATGCTTTCCTCACAGGCCTAAACGACCAAATAGCTACCCGAATATTAGAAATGTTTCCTGGCCCTCAATCTCTCTTTTCATGCAAACTATTGCCTCAAGAATCGATTGTCGACTTTCTACCCATCGACAATTCTTTAACCCTCAAAACCGTTCTAATAATAATAAAGGCAATAATCATAACAAATCTAATAAAGGCAAGAAACCCTTCTCTAACTCAAAACAATCTACTTTCAGATTTCGTGGACCTTTAAGTAACGAAGAAAAAGAAAGAAGAAGAAAAGAAAACCTTTGTGCTTATTGTGGATCGCCAAATCATTCCCTCGATAAATGTCCTGCGAAAAAACAAAAATAAACCTTCTTCCAGTGCACACATAACCAACCCAAACAAAACTCTCAGACCAAGAATCTCCGATCAACCAAATATAAAACTTCCAATCTACGAATTTATTTTGAATGTCTCTAATGTCTCTACAAAAGCTAAAATATTACTTGATTCTGGATCACAACTCAGCCTTATGGATATATACTTTGCCAAAGAAAATAATATTCCTTATACTACAGAAAGTAGTCTTCCTAAAATCTCAGGAATCGGAGGCAATCAATCAATTCTTGGTGAAACTGACCCAATATCAATCAAATATAAAGATCACATTTGTAAAGTGAAATTTTATATACTCGATCTTCCCTCCTATTGTGCTATATTAGGTACAGATTGGCTATCAATTCATAACCCCACTATAGATTTTGCTTCAAGAGAATTATCCTTTAAATCAAAACATTGTATCTCAAATTGTTTAGTATTACCAAGTTCTTTTACTACTTATGTACCTCCCACTAAAGACAACATTAATGACAACAAAACTTCCAAAGAAGAAAACAACAAAATCAACAGATCATTACCAGCAAAACTTATCCCATTCAAGGACGTTTTCAGCGAAATCTATGCAAAAGAATTACCTCCTCATAGAGAATATGACTGTGAAATAAATCTACTACCAAATACACAATTATTTTATGGTCCAATTTATCCATTAACTGAAAAGGAATCAATCACTCTCAAAGAATACATTGAAGAAAATTTGAAAAATGGCTTCATTAGAAAATCCAAATCTCCTGGTGGTGCTCCCGTTTTCTTCGTACTCAAGAAAAATGGTGAATTAAGAATGGTTGTAGATTATCGACATTTAAACGATATCACTATACGCGACTCCTATCCATTACCACTAATTAACAATATGTTAGAAAGCTTAAGGAATGGAAAAGTATTTTCAAAACTCGACCTCCGTTCAGCATATAATTTAGTCAGAATTAAAGAAGGAGATGAATACAAAACCGCTTTCACATGCAAATATGGACATTTTGAATATTTAGTCATGCCTTTCGGATTAAAGAATGCTCCCGCGGTTTTTCAACATTTTATTAATGACATTTTGGAAGATACAATTGGAATCTTCACATTTTGCTACATTGATGATATAATTATATTCTCCCCTGATATGAAGTCACATTACGAACACCTTTCGGAAGTCCTTAGCAGACTTAGAAATGCAGGATTATTTGCAAAACTAGAAAAATGCGAATTCTGTGTTCCTTATTTAGACTTCCTTGGTCATAGAATCTCTGGTGACGGCATTTTCATGGACCCCAAAAAAGTTTCTTCTATTTTAGAATGGCCCGTTCCATTAAACGTAAAACAACTACAATCATTCCTAGGTTTAACAAATTATTACAGAAGATTTATTCCTGGTTTCGCTGCTATTACTCATCCCTTACACTCATTATTAAAAAAGAATATAAAGTTCGTCTGGTCAAACAAAGCTCAAGATGCCTTTGATGAATTAAAATCAAAATTTTCTTCCGCTCCTGTTTTAGCTTATCCAAATCGTGATTTACCCTTCTTAGTCGAAACTGATAGTAGTAACTTTGCTATAGGAGCTATTCTTTCACAAACTTCGTCTACTGACAACAAAATTCATCCAGTTGCCTTCTTTTCTAGATCACTTACTGCTACAGAAAAGAATTACCCAATCTATGATAAAGAACTCCTAGCTATCGTAGAATCTTTAGAACACTGGAGACATCTTTTAAAAGGCACCTCAAAACCATTCACAATCTTTTCCGACCACCGAAATTTATTGTACCAAAAGAAACCTGAGAAAATGTCACAAAGACTTGTTCGTTGGGCCTTATTTCTTTCTGAATTTAATTTTAAAATAACTTATCGCTCCGGATCAGCAAATGGTAAAGCCGATGCTCTTTCACGTAGACCTGATTACGCTTCAAGTAAAGAAGAATTAGATAGCGATATCCCTTTCACAGTACTTCGTCCTGAAAACTTTTGCAATATTAGTTCTTTTGCTTCCTTGAATGATCAAATACTTCTTGAATATAAAAATGATGAATTCTATAATGAAACAATTAAAAAACTCAATTCTGGACAAACAAATAACTTCTCTCTAATCAATAACTTTCTCCTATACAAAAATAAAATTTATGTTCCCATTAACTGTAGATCCGCTGTTCTCAATATTTGTCATGACTCCCCTTCCGCTGGTCATTTTGGAATTAAGAAAACTGCTTTTCTTGTTAATCGTGATTTTTGGTGGCATTCTATGAATATTGACATTAAAGACTACGTTCGATCTTGTGATACTTGTTGTCGTTCAAAAGACTTTAGGCATAAACCTTATGGCTTCTTAAATCCTCTTGATATTCCTAATCACCCTTGGTCTTCAATTTCAATGGATTTCATAACCGATCTTCCTTCCTCTAATGAATTTACTTGTATACTTGTTGTTCTCGACAGATTCACTAAAATGGGACATTTTATTCCTTTCCCTAATGTTCCCTCTGCCGAAGACACTGCTTCTGCCTTCATTAACTCTATCTTTCGTCTTCATGGACTACCAGATGAAATTCTTTCAGATAGAGGTACTCAATTCACATCAAAATTCTGGACTGCAATTTGTAATTCTCTCAAAATTTCTATGAAACTGTCTTCTCCATTTCATCACCAAACGAATGGTTTGACGGAGAGGGTGAACTCCGTTATTGAACAGTTTCTCAGATGTTATTCAAATTATAAAGGCACTAATTGGAATGATTATCTATCTTTAGCAGAATTCTGCTACAATAATACAGTCCAAGAATCCTTAAAACACTCTCCTTTCTACGCAAACTACGGATACAACCCAAGGTTTTCTCCGGCAATCCCTAGTTCAACAGAAGTCCCTCGTGCAGAAGAATTTACAAAAAACTTATCAGAATTATTTAAACAACTCAAAGAAAATTTAAACGAAGCCATAAAGAAACAAGAAAAATTCGCAAACAAACACAGAATGAAACCTCCCGAATTCAAGGTTAACGACAAAGTTTGGATAAATAGTTCCCTACTAATTCGTAACAAAAATAAGAAATTAAAACCTAGAAAAATAGGACCTTACCGAATTCTGGAAAAAGTATCTCCTGTATCCTATAAAATTGAATTCCCAAAAAATATTCGTATTTATCCGATTATCCACGTCTCCGAACTTGAACCCTTCTACGAAGATAAATTTAATAGAAAAAAGGAACCACCACCACCAATTATTATAAACGAAGAAGAAGAATACGAAGTTGAAGAAATCCTTGATAAAAGGAAACATTATGGTAAAACTCAATACCTCATTAAATGGAAAGGTTATCCATTATCAGAAGCTTCATGGGAACCAGAATCAAATTTAAATTGTCCAGAACTACTCAAAAAATTCAATAAATCAAACAAAAAATAAAGAAAAAACTTAGATTTTAAAAATGAATCTTAAACACTCTATTAATTATTAATATCACTGTAAAAAAATTTAAATATTATTTACTTTATTAATATCAAATTTATTCTATTACTATAGTCAAAATATATTTATACTTAGTTTAAAATTTAGTTAGTTTTATTACTATTAAAATATTATAACTTTATTAATATCAATATTCATGTAATTATATTATTAATATCATGTAATTTTATTATTAATATCATGTAATTTTATTATTAATATCATGTAATTCTCTATTATTATTATCAAAATTTTTATCATTATATAAATTCGAAATTTTACACAAAAATAATTTATAAATATTAATAAAATTTTTATGGTATAGTTTAGCCTAATTTTGAGATTCGTCTGGTATCCGAATCCTAGAGGAGGACCATGTAACGAAACTCAGAATTAGTAAAATAGTAACCATGGTCTAGTGGTCAGACACTAGAACCATCAGGCCGAACCTCTCGGGTTCGACTCTCACTCTTTCCAATTTTGGAAAAATTTTATTTTAAAAATTTATTATCAAAATTTTCTATACTTTTCCTTGTTGAAGAAATTACTCGAATTTAATCGATAAAATCTTATCGATTAAATTCTAAAAGATTCTAGTTTTTCTTTTTATTTTAAATTTTATTTATCCGAGATTCATTTTAAATCAAAAAATCTAAGTTTCTAGAACTTTTAATACTTTTTACAAACGAAAACTATTTTTCCGTAAAAAGTATAAATACGTGTAAAATTTCGACAAAAGAAATATTTTTTCTTCGCGTTTTTATTAACTAGTTAAATAAGTAATTCGAAATATTACACTAACTAATTAATAAATTATTATATTTTAAATTTAATAAAAATTAATAAAACATTTTATTATAAAACATATTTTTAATTAGCTGTGTCTTTTACCTTTCTTAGATCTTTCGTGTTGTCCATTATTTCGAGTTACTCAAGCTTGCGGGCCTGTTGCTAATAAACTCCACTCAATCATTACAAGGATTCAGTAAAAGTCGCTTACCTAATATCCAGACTTTATGGTTCGGCAATGAATTGGGCTGCCACCTTGCTTGAAAATCGCGACCCGTGTTTGGATAATTACGAAGAATTTGTTACAAGATTTAAAGCAATTTTTGGGGACTATGACTCTACTTTCATTGCCAACCAGAAATTAAGAACCATAAAACAAAGGCGACTTGGGGATGTAAGAAGTTATATTTTAGAATTCAATAAATACTCTGATGAGTCCTCTTGGAATGAAGAAGCCAAGATGGACGCCTTTCTCGTAGGATTGAACGATCAGGTAGCTACACGGATACTCGAAATGTTTCCTGGCCCTCGTACTCTAATCGCAATGCAAACCATAGCTTCCAGAATAGATAGCCGACTTTCTGCACACAAACAGTTCTTTAATCAACAGAATAAATCAAATAATTATAAAAGTAAAAATAATAATATAAAAAAATCAAATTTTTCAAAAAAACCTTCAAATCCTAAATTCCGTGGACCCTTATCAAACGAAGAAAAGGAAAGAAGAAGAAGGGAAAACCTTTGTGCTTATTGTGGTTCCGCCGAACATTCGCTTGAAAATTGTTCTTTAAAGAACAAATATAAAAAATCGACAACTAGCGCCCATATTTCAAACTTCGAATTTAAACCCAGACCAAGAATCTCGGATCAACCAAATATAAAGCTTCCTATATTCGAATTCAACCTTAAAGTTTCTAATATTAAAACAAAAGCAAAAATTCTTCTGGATTCCGGCTCACAACTTAGCTTAATGGACAAATACTTTGTTAAAGAAAATAATATTCCCGTTTCTACTGAAATCACTTTTCCAAAAGTCTCCGGAATAGGAGGTAATCAATCGGTTATCGGTGAAACTCTTCCAATATCTGTTCAATACAACAATCACATATGCAAAGTAAAGTTTTATGTAATCGATCTTCCATCCTATTGCGCTATTCTTGGTGTAGATTGGCTCTCTACCCATAATCCTTCAATCAATTTTGCTACGAAAGAACTCGCATTTAAATCAAATCATTGTGTATCAAATTGTCTTGTAATACCAAGTACTTTTACCTCTTATATCCCACAAAAGGAAACAAAATTCAATGAAATTAGAGAAATTAAAGAAATAAATAATTGTAACGAATCCATCAATTAGTAAAATAGTAACCATGGTCTAGTGGTTAGTAACTATGACCATCTGGGCGAACACTCTGGGTTCGACTCACACCTTGTTCCAAATTTTATAAAAATTTTATTTTAAATTTATTTATTATAAATTTCTGTATTTTATTCTGTATTTGTTTCTGTATTTTATTTCTGTATTTCTTTATAGAATTACATGGAATAAAATTAGAAACTTTAAGAAAAAAATTATATAATATTTCTTTATTTTTCTATGAGATTCATTTTATAACAAAATATCTTAGTTTCTAGCAATTTTTATTATTTTTTATGAACTTTTATTTTTAAAACTATTTTTCCGCAAAAAGTATAAATAGGTGTAAAACTTTTAGTTAAAATATTTTTCTTTGTGCTTTTATTCTTTTATAACTTTATATATATTAGTAATAATTAATTCATAAGTAGTTTGAAATACTACAAAGATTAGTTATTATTAATTTTTAATAATTAATAAAACTAAATTCTAATAAAACATATTTTAAATAAAAAATAAAATAAAACTTAAAACTAAATCTTACTAATATATATATCTCGACACCGACCTTTCAGGTTAACAAAGGAAAGGTGTTCTGATATTGCAATAAGTATCTTTTATTTTAAATTTTATTTTGTTTGTGTTTACTTCAGATTTTGGTGTCAATTGTAATATTGGAACTACCGTTCCGTTACAATAAATAATAATAAATAATGATATATAATTAGTGATAGAAAATGTAATAAAATAAATGTTAATGTATGTAATATAATTAATCCGAAAACATGTAATAATTCTAATAACAAAATAAACAAAGAAATAAATGATGAATTAAAAAATAAAATTAATAGATCTTTACCCAAAAAACTCATTCCATTTAAAGATGTATTTAGTGAGATATATGCGAATGAACTTCCACCTCACCGACCTTACGACTGTGAGATCAATTTGTTACCTAACACCCAATTATTCTATGGACCAATTTATCCGTTGACAGAAAAAGAATCTAAAACTCTTAAGGAATATATTGTAGAAAACCTTGCAAAGGGTTTTATTAGAAAATCTAAATCTCCTGGTGGTGCTCCTGTTTTCTTCGTATTAAAGAAAAATGGTGAACTTCGAATGGTTGTGGATTATAGACACTTAAACGACATAACTATCCGTGATTCTTACCCATTACCATTAATCAATGATATGCTCGAACACTTAGTAAATGGGAAAGTATTTTCAAAGCTCGATCTCCGTTCAGCCTATAACTTAGTAAGAATCAAAAAAGGTGATGAATACAAAACCGCTTTCACCTGTAAATATGGGCATTTTGAATATTTGGTAATGCCATTTGGCCTAAAGAACGCTCCAGCTGTCTTCCAACACTTTATCAATGATGTTTTAGAAGATATTCTTGGAGTATTTGCCTTTTGTTACATTGACGATATTATTGTTTTCTCCCCAGACTTAGAAACACATTATGAACATCTATCAGAAGTTCTCCGTAGACTTAGAAAAGCAGGGTTATTCGCAAAATTGGAAAAGTGTGAATTTTGTGTTCCCTACTTGGATTTCCTTGGGCATAGAATCTCTTGCGATGGCATTTTTATGGATCCTAAGAAAGTTTCTTCCATTTTAGAGTGGCCTGTTCCTTTAAATGTTAAACAACTTCAATCATTCTTGGGTTTAGCGAATTACTATAGAAGATTTATCCCAGGTTTTGCTGCTATTACACATCCCTTACATTCACTACTAAAGAAAAATACAAAATTCCTTTGGTCAACTGAAACTCAAGATGCCTTTGATAATCTCAAATCAAAATTCTCTTATGCTCCTGTTTTGGCTTACCCAAATCGTGATCTACTTTTCCTAGTTGAAACTGATAGTAGTAACTTTGCCATTGGTGCCATTCTCTCTCAAACTTCATCCAAGGATAATAAAATTCATCCCGTAGCCTTTTTCTCCAGATCTCTTACTGCTACTGAGAAAAACTATCCTATTTACGACAAAGAACTATTAGCCATTATCGAAGCTTTGGAACATTGGAGACATCTCTTAAAAGGGACTTCAAAACCATTTACAATTTTCTCTGATCACCGTAACCTTTTGTATCAAAAGAAACCAGAGAAAATGTCACAAAGACTTGTTCGCTGGGCTTTGTTTCTTTCGGAATTCAACTTTAAAATAACTTATCGTGCTGGTTCTGCTAATGGTAAGGCTGACGCTCTTTCAAGAAGACCCGATTATGCTGCTAACAAAGAAGAATTAGACAATGATATTCCATTTACAGTACTACATCCTGAAAACTTTTCTACTATGATTTCTTTTGTATCTTTGAATGATCAAATACTTAGTGAATATAATGATGATAAATTCTACAAAGAAACTTGCAACAAACTTAATTCAAGGGATGATCGTACCAAACCAAAAGACTTCTGTCTTAGCAATAATTTTCTACTCTTTAAAGGAAAAATTTACGTTCCGCCTAGTTGTCGCTCTTCAGTTCTAAACATTTGCCACGACTCTCCTTCTGCTGGGCATTTTGGCTTCAAGAAAACCTTCTCTTTGATCAATCGTGATTTTTGGTGGCCTACTATGAGCTCCGACATAATAAGCTACATCCGTTCGTGTGAAATCTGTTGTCGCTCAAAGACTCAACGACACAAACCTTATGGATTCCTTAATCCACTTGAAATTCCTGATCGCCCTTGGACTTCTATTTCAATGGATTTTATCACTGACCTTCCCCCTTCAAATGGTTTCACTTGTATTTTTGTGGTTCTGGATAGATTTTCTAAAATGGGCCATTTTATTCCATTCCCTAACGTTCCTTCTTCCGAAGATACTGCTCAAGCTTTTATGAAATATATTTTCAAACTCCATGGACTTCCAAATGAAATTTTTTCTGATAGAGGTACTCAATTCACCTCCAAACTCTGGACCGCTATTTGCAAATCTCTCAACATTTCGATGAAACTATCTTCACCTTTTCACCATCAAACCAATGGTTTAACGGAGAGGGTGAACTCCGTTATTGAACAATTTCTTAGATGCTACTCAAACTTTAAAGGATCAAATTGGAATGAATACTTATTTCTTGCAGAATTCTGTTATAATAATTCGGTTCAAGAATCCTTAAAAATATCACCCTTCTACGCAAATTATGGCTATAACCCCCGTTTCTCTCCAGCTGTACCAAACAATATCGATGTTCCTCGCGCAGAAGAATTAACAAAAAACTTATCCGAATTATTTTTACAACTTAAAGAAAACTTGAAGTTAGCAAGTAAGAAACAAGAAACATTTGCAAATAAACATAGGATGAAAGCCCCAGAATTTAAAATAAACGACAAAGTTTGGATCAATAGTTCGCTCGTAATTAGAAATAAGAATAAGAAATTAAAACCAAGAAAATTAGGTCCATACAAAATCATTAGAAAAGTATCACCTGTTTCTTATGAATTGGAACTTCCAAAAAACATTAGAATTCATCCTGTAATTCATGTTTCAGAATTAGAACCATATTATGAAGATAAATTCGGAAGAAAACAAAAACCACCACCACCAATAATCGTAAATGAAGAAGAAGAATATGAAGTTGAAGAAATTCTCGATAAAAGAAAACACTACGGCAAAATTCAATACCTTATAAAATGGAAAGGCTACCCTTTATCTGAAGCTTCTTGGGAACCAGAGTCAAATCTTAATTGTCCAGAACTACTTAAGAAATTTAACAAAGCAAATTAGAAACTTAAATTGAAAAAGAATCTTTAATATTATTATACTTTAATTTTATTAATATCAAACTTATTATATATCAATATCAACTTATAATACTTATTATTATTAATATTAAATAATCTTATCAATATCAATATCTAAATGTAATTCTTTATCAATGTAATTTTATTAATAAACATGTATATTTTTATATTATAATTTACACCTAAAAAAAAAAAAAAAAAAAAAATAATATTGAAACTTTATAAATAAAAAAATTTTTTCTTATTTTAGCCTGATGTTGAGATTCGTCTGGTATCCGAATCCTAGAGGAGGACCATGTAACGAAACTCATAATCAGTAAATTAGTAACCATGGTTTAGTGGTTAAATACTATGACCATCGAGCTGAACTCCTTGGGTTCGACTCACACTCATTCTCAATTTATAAAAAATTTTTTATTTTAAGAAAAATTTATTATTAATTTCTGTATTTTATTTCTGTATTTTATTTCTGTATTTTATCATAGAAATTAATAGAATAAAATCAGAAATTTTCGGATAAAAATTTTTTATAATTTATCCTTTTTCCATAAGATTCTTTTTTATCAAAAAAATTTAAGTTTCGAGAACTTTTTAGAAATTTTTATTATTTTCAAAAAAAAATATAAATAGGTGTAAAATTCATTAATAAAATATTTTTAAATTCGTGCTTTTATTAATTAGTTTATAAGTAATTTGAAATATTATAATAACTAATTGATAATTAATATTTATACTTTAAAAATTAATAAAACTTATTTCTAACAAAACATATTTATTTTAAATTACTTTATTGTTTATAAACCTATTGTGTAAAGCAAACGTTACAGTAACGATTCTTTTAATAATAATTCTTGTAATAATCTGAAATCTGGTAATCAATCTGTTTCCTCCGGCAATCCTAATTCTTGCTCAAAATCAAATTCTTCAAATCAGCCTATTCAAAATATTAATTTTTCAAAACCCAATAATCCAATCTTTTCGAAGGAGAGTGTGAATGATAAGAACAAATCAAATTCAAATTTTTATTCAAAATCAAATAAATATTCTACATGTCAAAATTTTTTCTTAGCAAATTCAAAAGAAATTATTAACAACTCTTCATACTTTGCAATCTGTAATTCAAAATCAATTAAATACAAAAGAAAACAAAACAACAAATTCAAAGAATTTAAAGTTGATGCATACCTCCCTTATGAAGACAAACCACCTGAAAATCTACCTTGTTACTTTGTTAAAAAATAAATCAAAATGAAAAAGAAAACTTAAATAATGAATCTCAACTATTAATCTTATTCTATCAATATTTTTATTAATATCAAACTTAGTATTATTATTAGTTTAAATCTTAGTTTAGTTTAGCTTAGTTTAGCTTATTATTATTATTAATATCATGTAAACTTTATTAATATTCATGTATTTTATTAATATTTATGTATTTTTATTAATATCAAATTATTTTATTTTACACCTATATAGTATAGTTTAAATATAGTCAAAACTTTTCTTAGTATAGTTTAGCCTAGTCTTAAGATTCGTCTGGTATCCGAATCCTGAAGGAGGACCATGTAACGAATCTCTCAATTAGTAAAATAGTAACCATGGTCTAGTGGTTAGTAACTATGACCATCTGGGCGAACACTCTGGGTTCGACTCACACCTTGTTCCAAATTTTATAAAAATTTTATTTTAAATTTATTTATTATAAATTTCTGTATTTTATTCTGTATTTGTTTCTGTATTTTATTTCTGTATTTCTTTATAGAATTACATGGAATAGAATTAGAAACTTTAAGAAAAAATTATATAATATTTCTTTATTTTTCTATGAGATTCATTTTATAACAAAATATCTTAGTTTCTAGTAATTTTTATTATTTTTTATGAACTTTTATTTTTAAAACTATTTTTCCGCAAAAAGTATAAATAGGTGTAAAATCTTTAGTTAAAATATTTTTCTTTGTGCTTTTATTCTTTTATAACTTTATATATATTAGTAATAATTAATTCATAAGTAGTTTGAAATACTACAAAGATTAGTTATTATTAATTTTTAATAATTAATAAAACTAAATTCTAATAAAACATATTTTAAATAAAAATAAAATAAAACTTAAAACTAAATCTTACTAATATATATATCTCGACACCGACCTTTCAGGTTAACAAAGGAAAGGTGTTCTGATATTGCAATAAGTATCTTTTATTTTAAATTTTATTTTGTTTGTGTTTACCTCAGATTTTGGTGTCAATTGTAATATTGGAACTACCCTTCCGTTACAGTATCCTACATAGGTACCTATAGACTTAGTTTCTACATAATTTCCATTTGGGAAATATATTTTTTCTTTATGTGG